>CAUYON010117991.1:0-33839 GCA_963573935.1 Arctocebus calabarensis
ACACTGCTCACAGCAACCTCCAGCTCTTGGGCTTAAGCGATTCTCTTGCCTCAGCCTCCCTAGTAGCTGGGAGTACAGGCGCCCGCCACAGCGCCCGGCTATTTTTTTGTTTTGCAGTTCGGCCGAGGCCGGGCTTGAACCTGCCACCTTCGGTATATGGGGCCGGCGCCCTACTCGCTGAGCCACAGGAGCCACCCTGAAATACATTCTTTTTACTAAAGTTTCACAAGAATGGAAAAGCAATTACCCAATGTACTCAATACTAATATGAAGCCAGTAGATGATCTAATGCATGCCCACATAGGAGAAAAACTCATTTCAATTCAAGTTGGGGAGAGGGGGAACAAAGGAGAGGTGGGTGGGGTGGAGTACTCCCATTGAATGGGCACAGTATGGGAGTTTGGGGCACACTTTTTGAGTGCAGGACATAAATACAAGAGAGACTTTACCTAACAAATTCAAATATTTTGACCTGGTTGTTTATACCCTCACATTAACCTAAAGTTTTTAAAAAGGCTATTTTTAGTCCCCTTATATAGATAAAGAAACTAAGGACAAGAGAGCTATGTGATATGTACGCAATGGTGCAGGGGTAGGGACAGAATAAACCCTACATTCTCTATACTTAAGCATCTAGTACCCTTTACATGGGATTTCTTCTGGTAAGTGAATACAATTGGTATTTAAAGGTCTAATATTCAGCTAATGAGAATGAGGAATCAATAGATTGGAAAATATAGTCTACATTTTATTACAGTTTATAGCATCTAAATATAATAAAACAACTCAGAGTAAGTGGAGGGGGAAATCAAATAAAGCCAGCAGAGCCATGCTTACCACTCAGCAAACATACTCCTGAATCTCTGCACGGTTTACACCTCAGACAGCCCCAGTCCATGAGAATGGAAGTGAAAAGAAAATGCAAATTCAGCTGCATGTTACATCCACAGTAAATGCAAAGACAAATTAAGAATTAAAGACAAATGCAAATTACTCTGCTCATAAAAGGAACCTATACAAAAGACAGGGAATGAAAAGGCTCTGACAGTTATGGATGAATCTCTGAAGAGGCACACAGCAACCGTATTTCCAAATTCAAGTCTTTCAAAAACTGGTTGGAAGAATGAGAACAGCTGCTGCAAAGAAGGGAGGGAAACTGCTGTTAACAGTAAACCCAGCTACAGAGTAAAACCGAGAATCGTGTCCTTATTGTCAAGGTGAAGATGAAAAGCAACAAAGGGCCGAAGCCAAAAGAATTCTCTCACCAGAAACTGCATGGCAGACTTTAAAAGCTAAGCCCCTGGCAAGCCTTCAGCTGGGGGAGATGGAGCCGGGAGAGAACAAAAGAAAGAGGCAAGGTTGAGAAAGAAGCAGTGTGGAAGAGAAAGAAAGAAGTGGGGATGTCAGAGTGGGAAAGGGCTGTGAGATGGGGCTTACTCATGAACTCAAACAGCCTGCAGGTCTAGCAGGTGAGGAGGACCCTCTGGGAAACTGCCTGAGGGCATTCACAGCCGCTCTTTTTTGAAAAGCTGTTAGACAGCAGCACAGACCATGCCTACACCCATCAGTTTGTGCCATTTTACAACCGAGTCCTTGGGTGCTTCTTCAGATCTGCGGGACGGAATAGGTGTTTGGAATGTTAGTTGAAGGAAATACATAGCCCCTCGTTTTACAGGTGAAGAAACAGAATTTAAGAGATTAGTGGCTTTTCTGATTCACTCAATTAAATAAAAGTAGTTAGTCATTCGAGACTAGAGCCTGACCCCCAACTCTGGGCTCCTTCGTCTGTGTTGCAAAGCCCCCACAAGAAGGAAGAGCGAACCAGGGGGGGAAAGACAGAGACTCACAGCTACCTTAGGTGGCACCTATGGGCCTCCAAGCACAGGAGTTGCCACCAGTGCTAGAAACCGCATTCAAATTTTGGTTTTTGACCAAAGGCCTACAAGGACCAAGGAGGTAACACACAGTGAGCACAGCAGGCTTCAGTTCGCCAGGGCAAGCTGGAGAGCACGTGCTCAGTGTAAGTGGCAACTCCACTCCATTCCGTCCTGACGAGAATGTGGGAATGTGGCCGATCTTTCCTAGAATCTACCCATCTTTGAAGAGTCCAGAAATCCATATTTTTATTTGAAACATCCTCATCTTAAAATGTGGCAACTGATTCACATTTAAACATGGTGACAGCCAAGCAAAGTAGAACTTGTAGGCCAAAGGGGGCGTGAGCACTGTTAGTTGACATCCCCTGACTCTCGTCACAGCAGCTATTATAAGACAAAGTGGAGTGTCCTAAAACACGCTGCCATTTCAGCCATTTAGAAGCTCACAATCTAAAAACATCATTTTTATTAAAAGATGACATGTAAGAAGCCTGTACTATCATTGAAACAAATGCCTTAAATGAGGTCACAGTATTTGTACACTTGCCCACCACATTGCCCAGAGGGTTGTGAGCCCTGAGTGGCATTAACTTGTTTTACTTTTCTTATCTACCTGCAGTGAGGAGGGTTGTCAAAATGAGATTTTGTGACTTCCTCCTTTCTAGAATTTATAAAACACCAGCCTTCACATGGCAACTCATGCAGTCAAGTTCAGGCCTCCAGTGGTTCCACAAGGAAGACAATAGAACCTTAATTTGAGTCTAGTCTTTGTAAAAATATTATTTTATGTATTAAGATTGGATTAGAAAATGAAAACTTGTTGCATTTATTATGACTCTAGCCTGAAAGAATTCCAAAGCTTTCATCCAACAGATAGCAACTTATCTCTCAGCACTGTTTATTTATTTAATTTCAGGGCAAAAAAAAAATTCTCTCCTAAAGCTGTTAGAAAACCAGTTTTGTGAATCATCTAAGTCATAGAATTCAAGTTGTTTATGAGGCCAGACTGGCCCCTGAAGAATAATGTCCACACAATGAGTTTACCCTCCGTGAAGAGGGGCTGTAATTTAAAACCTGTAGGAATGCAGTTTAGCTTAAGGTGCCCACTCCTTTCTCCTCACAAAATCTTAGGCTGTGGAAAATAAAAGTGGTAAATGTTATATAAATAGTGTGTGACATTTGCAAAGGTTAAAAAGAGTCTCTTTACTTCTTTTCTTCTTTTCCCAGGTATTATATTTGAGCAGTGAACCCCAAGGTACAAGCCTGCAGGTCAGATTACTGGTGATAAAGAAGTTGATCAGGAATTTCTACCCTGTTTGGAAGGAAGCAGGTAAGGTTGTGCATGAACAGCACCCAAGCAAGGATGATGTGGCATTCTGCCAAGGGGTCCCCATATTGCTGAATTTGCACAAAGCTGACTTGGCTTTGCCTTCAGTTTCCATAAGGAATACGGGCACAATTTAGAGGCACTGCTTTACAAAACAAGCTTCATGCCATCTATTTGTGGCTAGCTTCTGATTTTTTTTTTTCTTTAAGCCTCCTTTTCAAACAGCTAAACAAAAAAAGCAGAGTATTCCAGTCCCAACTCTGTGAAAAATACTTTGTGTCCAGCAGTTATCTGAACAGCAAAGGTGTTGGGTTTTCCAATCCATAGACACAGAACTGTGGCCCAGGAGGACCATTTAGCAAGAGGCCGTCTGACTCCCGCCCTGCTTCCAGGCCAAGCAAAATCAAAGTTTGGAAGGAAATTTTGGAATTAATGGAGAATTAGGTTTTGAAGTTCTTTCCTTAGTGGATCCACCGGGGACTCCTCAAACTTTGAGGGAGAAAAAATCTCCCTAACATCAAATTTACCTAAATTTGCTCTGTGCGTGTTCCTTCTCATCAGTGACATGAATCCCAGATGCTCTGACTACACCCACGCTCACGCGGCAGTGTGTGTCCCCGGACCAAGTTCCCGTAGGTTGCTCAACCACGCTGCACCAATTGTCAATCTATAAATCGCTCACAGGTCTTTGGTTTAAAGTGGTTTCATTGGTTGTTTGGGGACTCAGCATCTGCCTCTTGGATGGCAACAGGGCTTTTGTGAGCCAGGTTTCTTCTCTGACTCACAAACATTCACAAGCCATTCAACCTCCACACCCCCTCCCACATGACACACACCCAGCTCAGGGTTGGTAGGTAGAAGTTAGTAGATAGTGAACAGCTGCATACTGATTGATTAATGACTGCTCACAGCTAAGCCTCCTGGGATGCCATCTTGGCTCTTTCTAAGTCCTTGGCTACACTTTAACAGTTCTCTCATCTCTTGCCTTCACCCACCTTTGCCCAACTAATGCACCCCTTCCTTTGTACTATCAGAGCCCAACCAGCCAAGAAGTCTGGCACTGAACAGAAACCAGGCTTACCTCGCCCTCCACTGTGGTCCCGTTTGGATTCCCAAAGGCCTTGGTTGGTGTCACCCGCTGCCCTATTGCCTGCCCAATGGCCTTTCTCAGTTGTACCCCAAGCTGAGTTTTTCCTACTTTGTTTCCTAAGCCCTGTAAATCTACCAAGAGATGAGCCAGATCCAACTGCCGAACCTAGCAAAAAAGAGAATAATGGTACTCAGCGCCACCCAGGCCCAAAGGCTACAGGTCCTCAGAAGCTGAACTGAGCAGTCAGGGCAACTGCATATGCTGAACAGAGGGGTGATAGCAACCACTGTCTTTGATTGCCAATTTTGACTTGGTCATTCAGGATGCAGGCTGCCTACTCAAAGTCATGCTACTCCAAGTGTACTATGACAACTAGCCACATAAGCCACTCCTGAAAGTGTTAAAAATGCAGAATCTGCAGCCCTACCTGAAACCCACCTAATTGGAATCTTCGTTTAACAAAGTCCCCGAAGAATTGTATCCTTATTTAAGTTTAACAAGTACTCTGGGTGCAGGAATGGCACGTAAATATTAGGCTTTGCAGATGATTCTAATGTGCAAACAGGGTAGGAGAACTACCTGCTTTTTGCTTTACAGATGTGAAATTCTGACTTTAATCGGTTAAATGAACTGCATTAGGTCACATTACTCATTAGTAGCAGACATAAGTTTTATTCACATAGATTCTATAGTTAAAAGAGCACAGGCTTTAGAACCAGGTTCAAGCTCTAGCTCTGTTGTTTTCATGAAGCACATTTTGGGGCAAATTGTTTAACTCCTCTGACATACAGTTTCCTCATCTGTAAAGTGGGATGGATCATAAAAATCTCCTGGGGCTGTTGAGATTAAAGGACATAATGCCTGCAAAGCCTTTGCTGCAGCCTGTTCTTGCCTTTTCCCTTTTACTTTAATCCACTGTACCTTCCAATACAGAATACTTTCAGGAGTCCCAAACTGGAATTATTTATTCATTTGAGAAACATTTAGCCAGAATTTCCAAGGTAACAAGGACTGAGGATTCAGAAACAATGAAACCGTTCTCGCCCTAGAGAGACAGTTCTTGCCTCTCCTCCGGGAGAGACAGGCATGGAAACGAGCTGCAGGCAGCTCTGTAGAAGCAAAGCTGGGGTGCCTGAGAGCACAAAGGCGCGCACAAAGTTGCGCCTTTGCGATTTTAGGAAATGTGCCCTGAAGGTGTGACATCTGAGCAGAAGAATGAAAGAGTAGATATCCAAGCAGACACGGGTGAGAAGAGGAGGGAACAGCACGTAGGACCGCAAGGAAGTGTGACACGCCACTGTGTGAGGAGAGCTGCGACGCAGCAGCGCTACCGCAGCGCGGGCAGGGGCGGGGGGAGCGGCAGGAGCCGGGGCGCCCACCGAGGACTCTCCCCGCCGTGCTGAGCAGTGAGGCTTGATCCTGCGGGTGGCAGGGCCCAGGAGAGGCTCTCAGCACCAGCTTGTTCAGGTGGTGTCTTGCAGAAGGAAAGGGGGCTGCAGGGCGCACTCTGGTGTCCTCCAGAAGGGGCCTAGTCAGGGAACACGTGAAACTAGAGTCTCAAATGTATCACCTGGGTGTCACTGAGCAGCGAGTCCCACCACACGCAGGATGCTGCAGGACTCACTGCATCTCAGACAACATTACTGAGAGAGGCGCAAGAAGGGAAAGAGAGAGAAGATCCAGAGATCTGGGGGAGCATGTAATCAGTGTTTACAAACTCTTCCCACGATCAGACCCACACTTACCTGAGAGAGTTTTCTTGAAAACAATGAAATAAGTGACACTATGAAGAGCTGGCCCCACCGTGTGTGTGAGTCTCTCCTGGTACCTCCCGAGGGCAACTTAAGCCCTCGCTGGCATGTGTGTGTACCCACTCTGTGTCTCGGGTTTAGTCCTAGACCACTTTGATTTACCATATGTATTTCACCTTCACTTTTTCTTCAATAATTTTTTCACAGTTACAAAAATAGTTTATGCTAATGAAAGAAAAGCACATACATAGCAGAGGAAAAATATTTAAATCACCCCAAATCCCATCACTTAGTGATAACAATTAAAAACATGTCAGTGCATTTCTTTCTGCTGTTTTCCCTAAGCAAACGTACACACATTAAAAATATAGAATAGGATTATACCAGGTATATTTATTTATAATCTGCTTTTTACACATTTATTCATTTAGTAGGACTGGTGCTAGTGAGTCTCTTTTTAAGAATGAACAAGGAGGGAACGTACTGACAGAGGTGAGCAGGAGCTGCCGTGTGCTCTGAGAAACTTAGGAAGCCACTCTTCAGAGACACACCAATGAAGGCAACAAGCAGAGAGGCAGAGAAGCTGGAGAAAATAACTCCCATCCTTTGTGATTTCCTAATCTCCAGTATCCTGCGAGCCCCAACTGATTTCCTTCCCTTGAGATCCACGCCTTGTATCTTTTTAACAAATTTCTCTAGTTTTCCTTGAGATTGTTTAGAGGGGTTCTGTTTCTTACGGACAAATAATGCCCAGTCAAGGAAGAATTCTGAAATATGCTATAGAGTTAGGCCTAAGGAAGCAGATGGATAATGGCTTGCTTAAGTCTTAAAGGTAAAACTTCCCCCCAGTAGCCCATTGTGATCTTGCTGAAGTTTCTACGCCACATTATTTCTCAACCTCAGATGTTAGATAAGAAATTTTATTTAACACACCATGACAACCTGTCAAAAAGAATGACTACTGTGTACTGTGTGGTCCAAGCATCTTGGTTTGTTTTCCCGCGGAGTTGGATAACGGCCTTTCCTGTTCCTGCCATTATTGGGGACCAGGTACAATAGTAAACTAAACTGGTATCCAAATTGGGATTTCTCAGTGGTCCTTCTCATCACATACTTACATTATTAGCAAGGCTGGAGAAACTGCAGAATTTCGAGCCCAGGGTTTGGTAAATTTCTGGCAATCCTATGAAAGCCCAAGGTCCTTTTCTAAATATTCATTTAATAGTATCACCAAAGGCATTATAGATTTCAAAAGGAATTCTGGTGACCTGTTTCTCAGTCATTCTGTGACCCAGGCTTATAAGTGTATTGTACTTGCTATTTTTTACTTCATTAAAGACTGATGCAGACCAATTCATTTTTCCAATAGTATGATATCAGAGAGTCCTTCCCTAATCATTCTATATAGAAAGCACCTCTCTGTGGTGCAAATGTCTTTGTGGTAAAATGATTTTTGTTCTTCTGGGTAGATAACTTGGTAATGGAATCATGGGACCAAATGGAAGGTTGACTTTTAGTTCTTTAAGAATTCTCCATACTTCTTTCCATAAAGGTTGTATTAGTTTGCAACCTCACCAGCAGTGTAGAAGTGTTGCCTTCTCTCCACATCCATACCGGCATCTACGGATTTGGGACATTGTGATGTGGGCTAATCTCACAGGAGTTAGGTGATATCTCAGAGTAGTTTTGATTTGCATTGCTCTGATGATTAAAGACAATGAGAATGTTTATTGCAGGTCAATTCATAATTGCCAAGTCATGGAAGCAACTCAAATGCCCATGAATAGATTAACAAACTGTGGCATATGTTTACTGTAGAAACTTGCATAAGAAAATACAGAGACTTGCATCTTTTATGTTTACCTGTATGGAGTTGAAACTTCATTCTTCTTAGTAAAGTATCTCAAGAATGGAGAGAAAATATCCAATGCACTCAACACTAATAGGAAACCTATAAACAAGCACACACCCACATGAATGATAAAACACAAACATAGTCTAGCAAGGGGGAAGGGACAATAGGAAGAAAGGAGGAGAAGGAAGGGGGAGGGCAATTGGCAGAGGAGGGAGGGCAATTGGAGGATCTCACCTAATGTGCACAATGTGAAGATGTTCAGCATGCCCCCTGCGTGAAGGGCTCAACTACAACATGAACTTTACTTTCCGAGTGAGAACAATGTAACCTAAAAATTTGTGCCCTCATATTAATTTGAAATTTTAAAAAAGAAAAGAAAAAAGCCTTTTAAAAAGTACTTCTTTCGTTGAAAACTCACTTATCCTACCTCCTTTTTGAAATATTACTTAGCATCACCTAACATAGTACCATATTTTTTGACTATCCATCTTTTCCACCAGAATGTCAGTTTCTTGAGGATAAGCATTGTAGTTGTTTCACCAGTGAATGCCCACTGTGAAACATGGAACCTGACCCATACTAGCTCTTAATAAATATTTGTTGAATGAATGATCTCCTAGACATAACTTCCTAAGAGTTTGGGAGGGATTAAATTCCTACTCAGACTTGAGCAAGAAAGTCAAAAGTGACTGGTCACCACTACTTTCCCTTATCTTTCAAACCAATCCATTGGAACTCTGAGTTTCTTTCCTTTATTTCCTCAGATTTTAAACACTACATCCAGCTGTTCCTTCTAAATTAAAAATGGAAAGAGGTAGCACGTGGGTTTCATTTCCATAATGCCATAATTCCCAGCCCTGGGATGCTTCCCGCCACAAAGTGCCTCTAATTACCTCAAGGGAATGCATTAAAACTTCACAGAAAGAATCATTATAATTCATTGGAAGTTTTAAATAAACATAGACCACACATCACAAAATCAAGCAAACAACAATGCAAGTTAAAAACTGCTAGGAAGCCCTGTTTTAGTGAATTTCAGGGGTGAGACCCACAATTCTGAGCTGCAGTTAGTGTAATATATGCCCCCTATACCTCTCCAGAATGACTCACCTTTGAATTTTCTCTAATTTACACACTTCACCTACTCTCCTTCCAAATTACCAGGTCAAGAAATGTCCCTCGTTTTCCTCCGTTAATCTGCTGCTTTGCCCATTAAGCTTCACATATTACATTTTAACTTATTGGCTTCAGTGACAGTCAATGATCCCAGAGGGGGGTGAGATAAAATATGTGTTCTTCGAAGGTGCTTTCATGGCTGGATTGCAGTCTCTAATCTCTGAACTATTGCTTGCTCTCTATCTATGTGTCTTGTGGCAGAGCTATTGATCTATAATCTCACCAGTGCATTTTTCCCTCCTCATAAAATCCCAGGGACGTCCTAATTAAGGATAGACTCTGGCTACAAATTATAGAAAAAGCAGCACTCTGGCAACCAAATAGAATACAGACCTTTGGCTGTTCAGCCAACTAGGAAGCGGGTTGAAATTCTCCTTAATCAGTCAGCCAGGCTCTGCCGTGTCCCAAAGGCAACAATAGTAAATAAATAATAAACAAATAAATAATTGCAAATTAGGCTCATGTGCTATTGCAGACAAAGCTATTGATTCTGGGGCATACAATTTGTGACTTCTTAGAGGCAGCATGAGGTGGCAGGAAAACACAGGCTCTGTTGTCAAATTGACCAGGGCAGGTGAATACCTGTATTTGAATCCAAGCCCCTTTCCCACAGCCTGTACATTAATTTTCCCCCGGAACTTCAGTTTCCTTATCTGTATGATAAAAATAGTCTGCATCATACCTCACAGATTGATATCTGGGTATAAAGTATGACAACATGGGCTATAGAGATGATAGTTACCATCCCCATTTCAGAGTCCCATATTCCAGTTCCAGTAACTGTGGAAGCCCTTGTGTTCTTATTATTTAAAGGAACAAGAAAAAAACTTGAAACAGTACAGATGCTTGCAATTGGCCTTAGGATGAGGGGAGTAGTCTGGATTTGGCCTGGAGAAGGAGTAGATAACCTGTGGGTATATTTGACAAAGTCTCCTCCAGGCCAGGATAATCTGGGTAGGGAGAAAAGCAGCTCCATAAAGAATAACCCACAGCTCCTCAGCATCAGGAAACAAGGACCAAATAGAACCCACTGGATATGAACCTGGAGGTCACTGATGCCCTTAACCGAGGGAGAGGTAACAGTCAGGCTGCCTTAGGCTGAAAGAGTAGGAGAAGAGGAAGCAAAGACAGCAAATGGAGATCATTCTTCCCAGGATCTTAGTTTTAAAGGAAAAGTAATTCTCATTCTCTTCATTTTGAGGGCCAGAAATTTTAATGCTTGAAATAGTACAAGTGGGATTAGGCTATACGGAAGGTCTCAGTGAATAGGACAATGCTCTTCCCCTCCTCCCCTGGGCCCCAGCAGTTCCTTAGCTGAGGTTTTCTAGGTGTCACAAGTGCCTGCTTGAATCTACTCTGCCTTTCTGGAGACATCCAAGCTGCACTTGCCTGGTGTTGTATCACTTTGGACCTTTCCACAGTACAGTGACAGAGCTAGGGGCTTATAGTCAGGAGGGAGCCAGATCTGGCTGGGATTCTGGCTCTACCACTCTTTGGCTGTACCTCAAGTTCCCTATATATAGAATGGGAATGGCAAGAATGCCTAGATAGGGGTGTTGTGAGGATCAAATGAGCTAATATTGTAAAGCCCTTAAAATAGCACCTTCGCACATTGTAAGTGCTCAAGAAATGTGAACTATTAGTGTTGTTGTTAGAACACTCCTGCTAACCTTCATGCCTCTAGCAAGGGGGATCCCTAGTTTTTCTGACCCTGAATTCTGGTTTCTTCCTAGTCTTCTATGTAAGCCTATGACAAGACTTTCTTCTCTCTCCCAACCTAAACCAACCACTCATTTGCTCAACCTACCATCCCTGGTCCTAGCAGATCCTGTCTGCAATCCAGGTCCTATGCCACAGCAGTATCTTACTATAATAACAAGTATAACAGTTGTATTTGCTATTGCTTAGAGCATGCCAGGCACCATGCTAAGAGTTTTACATCCATGCGCTCCTCACAAGCCTATGACATAGTCCTTATAACTAAGAAACCCAACCAGTCAATAACAGTCAGGATTTGAATCCAAGGCTTCCTAATTACACAGCCACGCTCCTAAGCTCTGGTTTACATATCCCAGCAGAGGGTATCAGATGACTTACTCCTTCTAGATCCAACATATCCTCATCATCTTTCTTCAGGTATTTAGATATCTAGGTGGTAGATTGCAAAAACAGCTAAAAATTCTCCCATGCACTCTGAAATTCATCAAGAAATAAAATTTATTTTCTCACTCCTTCAATGTGGACTAGCCTAGCAACTTGCTTTGCCCAATAGATGGGTGCATATGTAGCTTTGCATTAGTTATAAGCCTGGGCCTTGAGAAGGCTTGCACATATGCACTCACTCTTTTGGGTTTCCTATTATTTTTATCATGTAAACAAGTCCTGGAGATTAAGAAGCTGCATAAAGGAAAATCAAGGCACACCCGTCCAAAGTCGGTCAGCCTCAGCAGACCTGGCACCCAACTGCAGATGCATCAGTGAGCTCCAGCCAAGAGCAGCCAAATCTGTCTCAGATCATCAGAGCAGCCCAGCTGAGCCTGGCCCAAATTACCAATCTGTAAAAGCATCATTTAAATAAATGGTTATTGTTTCACTGTCTTAGCGCATGAGCTGCTAAAACAAAAACCCATAGACTGATTGGCTTAAATAACAAACATTTATTTCTTATGGTTCTGGAATCTCGGAATTACAAGGTCAAGGTACAGGCAGATCTGATGTCTGGTTTGCAGGGCTGCCTCCACTGTGTGAAATCAGTTGGGGGTAAGGAAGAGGGGTGGGGGGAGGAGGAAAGGGGGGAAAGAGAGAGAAAGAGTGCTCTAGTTTCTCTTCCACTCAAAGCCCTACCTTCAAATAGTATCACATGGGAAATTAGAGCTTCAAAATAAGAATTTGAGGGAAATGCAAACATTCAGTCAATAATAGTCAGGAAGTTTAGGGGTGGTTTGTTATGCAGCAAAAGTTCACTGATGCAATCAGCAAATACTTTTTAAAAATCATTAACTAATTCACATTCTTGTCTTTTGTTGGAGTTCTACAGTTCTACTTACCATTCATTCCCACTTGCTGATCTTCCTGATCCCTGCTTCACTCTGCTTTTGATCAGGCCTTGGGCAAGAGATGAACAATATGAAATGCTAGCACTCTGGTAATAAGCTTCTTTGGATGAGACATAGACCTATTCTCTACACACCAAATTTTCTGCAATGGTAATTGCTAAACATAGAGTAAAAAAAGTGAATTCAACTACTAATAGTAGAAATCCAACTATGACTTTAATGCCCATAGATTCCCATGCTACTTACAGGTAAAATAAGATATGCTTTAATCAACTTATGTCTAATATTAAGGCTCCACAAAGTCATCAAGGACCCAAGTTCCTTCTATCTTTCTGTTCTCCACACAAGACTTTCTTAGTCCAAGATGGCAACTGGTGTTCCACTATTACATCTGAATTCCAAGCAACAGAAAGAAGGACATGAGCTTCCCTTCACCCCTGCCTTCTGTCCACTAGCAATTCTGCCCACACAGCACTACCCTTCGTCTCTTACTGGTAAGCACTTTAGTCACATATCACTCCAAAAGAAGCTAGGAAATGTAGCCTTAGGTTCTGTTGTTCAGGAGAAAGGGTGAATGGATGTTGAAAGATAATTCATGATATTTAAACAGATGATAGTTCATTGTCATCACAGCTAGGTATCAGATCATGAGTAGTACAGATCAACTTGGCATCCCTCATCTGAAGTCTGGGATTTAATAAGGAAGCACTGTAAAATCCTTAAAACCTTGCAAGAGGCATTGAAAATATGAATTGGAAGATTCATTTTATAAAGAGAGCTGACAGGGTGCTTTTGCCATCAGTCAAGATCTGAGATATTGTTTCAATGCCTGACGTGATGACCCAACCATGACCAAGGCGGTTATCAGCAATTGCAATTTGCAGCCCAAACTTTGCCTCTAACCTCCAGACTTGTATACCCAGCCACTACTTAACATCTCCTATCAGATGTAAAGGCAGTCCAAACCCAAAGTGCTCAAAATTAAAGTTATTTTGTTCCAAAAACCCAGTCCTCTTCCAGCATGTCTCATCTCAGTGAACAGTACCACCATTCATCCAGAAGCTTAAGTCAGAGTCCTGGGTGCCATCTTTGATCTTTCCTTTTCACTAACTCTAATATCCACTCAGTCACTATAGCCTGCCAGTTTTCACTTCTTAATACCTGTTAAATGTACTGATTTCTGGCCAAGCATGATGGCTCCCACCTATAATCCTACTAGCACTTTAAGAGGCTAAAGGAGCTCTTTTACTCCAGGAACTCAAGATCAGCCTGAGCAAGAGCAAGGCCCTATCTCTACAAAAAATAGAAAAATTATTTGGGCATGGTGGCACACACCTATAGTCACAGCTACTTGGGAAGTTGAAACAAGAGGAACACTCAAGCCCAGGGATTTGAGGTTGCCCTGAACTGTGATGACCCCTCTGCACTCTAGCCTGGAGACAGAGCAAGATTCATGTCACAAAACAAAACAAAAATCTACTGATTTCTCTCCATCTCCAAGGCCACCACCCTGATCCAAGCTGATCTTTTGCCTGGACTGCTAAAATAGCTTCCCAGTTGGTCTCCCTACATCCATTCTGGCCACGTCTTCAACACATTGTCTACATGGCAGCCAAAATGTTTGCTGAAAAACATAGGTGAGATCATATCTGTAGAAGTATATAGAAGCCTCTGTACTTCTCCAGTTCACCCTGTTCCCCAATCCCACTCACTCTGTGTGATCCAGTCAAACACCTTTCCTCAGTTCCTCAAATACACCAAGTTCTTTGCTGCCTCTGAGCCTTTACATATGCTACTTCTCTACATGAAAGGTTCTGCTTTTCACCCTCACCTGGTTAATATCTCCCATGTTCCAGAACTCAGTTTGACTGTCACTGCCACAAGATACCAGGCCAATCCAGTACCCCTGTTAGAGACTCCTATAGTACAACACACTTTTCCTCTGTTGTGCTCTTCTCAGCTCTAATTGAGTATTTAATTGCATCCACTGGCTTCCCTCCTAGAAAGGATGCTCCATGAAGACAGCATTGTCCTCTGGCTTGTTCAGAGCCGTATCCTCATTTCCTAGCATATTGTGCTCAATAAATATTAGTTGAAGGAATGAGTGAATGGATCAGTGAATGAATAAAGGAATACTGTACTACATAGCACCAGACCTCACCCTAGGGAGTCAGCAGTAGATTTGACATAGTCAAGAGGAAAGACTGAATCACTGGGGAGGGTGTTATGAAAAGAATTCCCAGAAATAGGGGAAATATGAAATACATTTACTCAGTGTAAGATTAGTGCTGGAAAAACAGCAATTATGAGTAGCAATCAACTAAAACAGAAATTTTCATACTCATCCAACCTAGGACTGGCTAGGTTCCAGGTCCCTGGGCAAAGTTGATGGGTATTTGATAGGCTCAAGTGCAACCATGAGGATCACTGATATGGCA
Organism: Arctocebus calabarensis; assembly: GCA_963573935.1. Taxonomy (NCBI): domain Eukaryota; kingdom Metazoa; phylum Chordata; class Mammalia; order Primates; family Lorisidae; genus Arctocebus; species Arctocebus calabarensis. The sequence continues at coordinate 14,571 of CAUYON010117991.1, forward strand.
ACTTGGCCTCATTAAAATATAAACTCCACAGAAACAGAGTGTTTGGGTCTGATCTGTCCGAGTATCTCGGACACCTCAAGTCAGAGCTCAGCAAACATATGCGTTGAATGGGTCTCAATATGCAAGGCCACAAGTAAGAAAACGGGCAGTATTAGCAGCCACAAATTCAAAACAGACTCAAGAGGCACAAGATGGTTGAACAGTTTATATGCTGGCATTTAAAAAGCAAACTTTTTACAAGGAGATTCGTTAGTCTTTTTTGACCCAAGTTGCAGAGCTTCTCGCTTTAACGCACCTTTGACATCTTTCATTTTCCCCTTAGAGCTTTGCCAGTTTACTTTGCTTTAAATGTATTTTGTCAACACTAGTCAGTTCCTTTCCTTAAAGAGAGCATATTCTTATGCCATTTGAGCCACACCACAAACCAATCAGTTATGCTTTTCAGTCTCATTTGGCATTTGGCACATGAAAAAAAAAAAGAAAAAGCATTGCAAGGGCTTACCCAAGTTAGCACAGCTCACAGAATGACATGGGGGGATGTAGGGGAAAACACTGGCTTGTTCTCTCTGCTCACACTCAGTGCAGGGTACATCCCTGTTCTGCATGGACTTCTGACACTCCCTTCCTGAAGACAGTCTAAGATCTGGTCGAGCACTCAGTCCCGCAAGATTGTGCCCCACTTCAGATGCCAGTTATTAGAGTGTCCCCTGCACATCTGACTGGCCATAAGTTGTATTTCTCACAACTCCCTCTCTCCTTGGGTTTGATGAATTTTCTAGAGTAACTTACAGAATTCAGGGAAACCCTTACTTGCATTTACTGGTTTATCACAAAGAATATTCTAAAGGATACAGATGAACATTCAGATGAAGAAAGGAATAAGACAAAGTATGGGAGAAGGATGTGGAGACATTTGTTTTACTAAGGAAATTCCAAAGATTTTAGGAACTCTGAAACAGGAACCAGGAACAAAAACTAAATATATTATTCCACATAACACCACGATGGAGTTGACATGGTCTTTTGCTTCCAGACTCTCTTCTTCCACCACACTTACTTCTGGGGGATGGACACAGAGAATGAAGAATAAAATTAATGTTCCTGGGTTGGGAGTGGGTAGGAGAAACTATGAAAATTTTAAAGAGATCACTAACAACCTGCATTTAACATTTTCTTTTTTTTTTAGTTTCAAATGCACAATTTCTGTCTGACAGTTTCTTCTGTTGTGGTTTAAAAACACAAGGCAAGTGAATCTCACCTGAAATTTACTGGTGGGGAAAGGATATGGTGATCAAATATCCTGTATCCTGATACAAGACATGGTCACTTTGGGACAGATATTTTCTTCTCCATTACATGCTTCAACATATTTTAAAGACTCAGTCTTCTAGAACTCCACTTCCAGCTGCCTGAAAACAGTCATCTGAGAAGCAGTTTTTAGCCTCTTCTCCCTGAATTATGCCAATCATCACCCTCATCTCCATTCTCTGTCTCTCATTGGCTGTAGAGTCTGGCCTGCCATGTTTGCTCAGGCAGGATCAAGAATCAGGCATTGCAAGCATTCTTAATTGGCATGGAGTTGTGATTCAATGCTCTCACTGACTCTGTACAATCTGCGAACCAGAGCTGGGAGGACTGCGGTAATCAGACAGAAAACAGATGTTATCATGGAATCACTCTTCTGAGCTGTGGAGCTGGTTAAAATGCAGATTCTGAATTAGTTGTAACAGGGACAGGATCTGAGGTTCTTCATTTCCAACAAGCTCCCAGCAAATAGCAATGCTTCAAGTGAGGGAACCTCAGTTGGAATAGCAAGACCCTGGGCTAGATCAACACCATTTCCATGCTTTCATTGTGCCCGTACTTCATAGCATATCACAGTGTGTCATCATATGTTCATGGGACTATTTAAATAATATCTGTTCCCACAAAAAATACTGTGAAGTACGGAGACCGTATCACTCAAAGTCTAGTCACGTAAACAAAGACCATATTAAGTAATTTAAAGAAAGAGTTTAAAATTTAGGAAACTAGTTATTATGGTGTTGGAGAAATTCAGAGTGAAATAGTCCAGAGGTAAACAAGAGCAAAAAGCTGCTACCATTCCTAAGGCTGGAAGAACAAAGAAAGAAGTAACTATTAAATGATCCTAAGACCTACCTTCATTGCCCAGTGGGAGTTAGACTCTTACCAGATGCTACTTAGTAGGCGGTAAAAGAAGATTGAGTTGCTTCTCAAAGCTAGAGGTGGGAGACACAGTAAGAAATGCTATTGCTTCTCCTAATGTTCATGCTTTACCATCTCCTTCTGGAGTCTCCTATTGCCTGGATATACCATGAAGCCACTTGGAAAGGAGAAAATACAGTTAACAGAGGAAGATCAGGAAATGACTCTGCTTGCAAATAGCTCAACAGAAGGAACATGTCTACTTACAGTTGCACCATAGCTCCTAGCATATGGTAGGCATTCAGTAAATATTTGTTGAAAGACTGAACAACTAGCTGCCCTTCTTATACACACATGCATACTCACTAAACAGACACATACTTACTAAAACCATGGTAATAGTCATCTTGACATGCCCAGTCTCTACATCATCCAAAGTTACCATTGTGCCCCGACTCCAGCCAATAGGTATGAATGGTTGTCCCTGAGCAGTGAATGTGGCAAGTAGCTTCTACAGTTGAATAAATTTCTTTTTCAGTCCACTGTGGTCCAGCCTTGAGAGAGCAGATATAGGTGAGTATAAAAGATTCTCAGAACAATTTGGATTCACTATCGCATTGTCTACAGCCAGTACAAGCCTTATAGGAGAAAATGTAATATACTGTTAAGCAGCAGTTTAACTTCCCCTAAAGATGCTTCTCTTGTCAACACTGCATTCAGCCAGCCATTTTGTATTGGACAAGCTGAACAATTATTGCTTACTACCAAGCTTTCAAGGATCGACACAGACTGCAGAAAGCACTAATAAGAGCAACCACCACTTACTGAGAACTCATTAAACATCCAGCATTTTGTTAAGAATCTTTCATGTTTTATCTCTCCTCACCACGACTCATTGACGTTGGCACTGTTATCACTTCTATCATACAACAGAGGAAACTGTGCTCAGAGACCAAGATTTCCTGCTTAAGATCATGCAGCAGATAAATAAGAGAGCTAGATTCAAACCCAGGCCATGTGACTCCAGAACCCACTTTACATCTGTGACTCACCAAGGAAGACACCATCCTAAGAGTAGGAATTCCCCTGTGTGGGCTTTGGTACGTGATTTCATTCTTCAGCTCAGCACTGTGCTGACTCTACAAAGTGATCTGATCTTCCTCATCTCTGCTCCCGCGTGCCTCTTCAGCATCCATACACTACTCTGGCTTATCATCTTCAGAAAACACTTAAGTTATCCAACAGCTCTTGATTTTTCCAAGAGATCTGAATAGCAGCAGTCCTTAGATTTGTAGTGGCATTCGGAAGTCTAGCTACACAAAACAGAGTGAAGATGGATCTTTTGAGCAGTCCTTCCTCCCCTTTTGGTGATGGAAAATGACTATGACATGATGCCATCAGCTCTGACCCACCTAACCAAAGTCCAGCGATTTTCTCTGGCAGTTTGCTTAGCATTTGTCACAGTTAAGCTTTACTGGGTAGGATAAGCATTCTACAAAAACTGTCAAATGAGATTTAGATTCCAGAAAATTGTACTCAGTGTTTGTCCTATGCCAGCTCCTCTTTAAAGAGTGCATGTGGCACCCAGTAAGGTATTCAGCAGCCCACCAGAGCCCTGGCAGGAAGGGGACAGGCTCCTCTTTGGTGCAGAAAACTCATAAAGCAACCAACTCAGCTTCCTTACATTTCCCCCTTTCAGGGGTTGCCTGAACACACCACTTTTCAAAAGAATGAAGGAGGAAGAATAGGTAGGTACTTTCCTCCTCCTTGCTGAAAAGTTTTAGAAAAGTTATCAACATCAGTTAGGAAAGTTCAAATTTTTCATTACTGCAGTTATAATACAGGTTGAATATCCCTTCTACGAAATGTTTAGGACTAGATGTATTTAAGATTTTGTATTTTTTCAGATTTGGGAATATTTTCATATACATAATGAGATATTTTGAGGATGGGACCCAAGTCTAAACTCGAAATTCATTTATGTTTCATGTGTACCTTATAGACATAGCCTGAAGGTAATTTTATATAACATTTTTAATAATTTTATGCATGAAACCAAGGTTGAGCACAGGAAGTCAGGTGTGGAATTTTCTACTTGTGGTATCATGTCAATGCTCAAAATTTCAGATTTTGGAGCCTTGTGGATTTCAAATTGAGGGGTAAGAAATCCTCAACCTGCATTAAAATCCTTAAAAATCTAAGTCTATATTAGTTATTAGTTACTTATTGAGTGCTGGTAAAAAGCTAGACAAGATGTGGTCCTTCCCTCAAGGATCTTGTGATCTACTGGCATAGTATATCAGTTATATATTTTCGTAACAAATAGCCACATGCAAAATTACCATTTAGTGCTTTTGGCTATCTGAGATTCTTAGGTGGATCTGCTGGTCTTGCCTGAGTTCTTAACTGCCCATGACTTAGCTGGCTGTAGGCTGGTCCGGCATGGCCTTGGCTAGTTTGACCAGGGTGACTTGGTTCCCCTCATGTCTTTATTCTTTTTCTGAGTCCAGAATGTTAGCCTGGGCATACCCCTCTCATGACAGCAGCAGAGTGTAAAAATGCAGGCAAAATGTAAAATCATTTTTTAAATAACTACTATTATTTAAATTTAGTAATAAGCAAAAACCATTTTACAAGTGTTAGAGGGAAACAAGCAGTTTCATATGCTGCTGATAGGAGCAGCAAGTGTTGGGTGTTCTCTGCACTCCATGTAGCCTTTGTAGACCTTCCAACTGTCATACACATACCTCTGTGACAGGGGTCAGCCAAGATGCTCATAGGTAGGGCCCAACAGCAGGAAAATGGGCAATTGTGCTGAGAAAACTAATCTTTTCCCTGGCGCTGATCACTATAAATACATAAACATGTTGAGCTTCTTTGGTCAAATCAATAGCCAAAGGACTAACACTCTACTCTTCAAATGATCTTCTAGCATCTTACTAGTCCAGAAAAGTCACATGCACAAATCCAATCAAGGATGAAAAATAGACTCTATCTTTCTAATGAGAAGAACATCAATGCTACATGGCAAAGGGCAAGGTCACAGAAAAGGCTCAGAGTTGGATATGGCTCAGAATCAATCTACAGCAGGTGGCTAAGAGAGAAAATGCAAGAGAGGATGTATGACCATGGTCCTTGCTCATGGCTTTCATGATCCAGCCATGTCTGACCAGTTCTTAAGCTTCCTGTCTCCTTTCGCACCCATATTGCTCTCTTCCTATCACCAAATGACCTGAGTCACCTCTCATTTCCTGGCCTAGACCCATCTCTCTTTGCCTGTAAGGCTCCTTCCCCCTCCCCCCAATCTCACCTGACATTTGCCCAGTAAACTCCTAGTCATTCTTTGGGCTTCAACTTGGCCTTCAATTCTCCTGACAAATCTTTCCTAAACTCTAGAACCTCAGTTTAGGGCCCACCTGCATCCTCTCCAGCGTCTGTTTCCACCCTGTCCCGCCACTTATTATCCCTGATTTTCATTTTCTATTTAATTGTTCCAAAAGGATAGAGACTCATAGCCCCAGAGCTCACCCAACACAACCCCTTACCCAGAGCTTTAAAATCAATAAGTGTTTAGTGAATGGAACTGCTCAGTGCCTTGGCACAGATGAGGCAGAGAGGAAATAACATCAAGCATTCAAGAAGGGAAGTGGCAGCTTCCTCCCCAAACACATGACTAGGGAATGTTGCAGGTGAGTGAAGGGCCTGAACACTAAAAGAAACCTGGAGGTCATGGGGAGGGGAACAGGATACTAGTGAAAATTTCCAGCAAAGGGCATGTGGGTTTGGCTTGTATTCAGCAGACACTTGGGAGCAACACTGTTCAAAGGAATATAACAAATGTGGTCCACTTCCTGTGATTTTTACATTTTCTAGAACCCATATTTTAAAAAGTAAAAATAAACAAGCAAAATTCATTTGAACAATTTTATTTTTTCTAATATGTCCAAAATATTATTATCTTAGCATGTAATCAATATAAAAATTAGCAAGGAAATATTTTACATTCTTTTGTTCATACTGTGTTCTTGAAATCCAATTACACTTATAGCATATTTCAGTTTGAACTACCCACACTTCCAGGGCTCCATACCCACAGTAGCTAGTCACTACTGCATTGAACAGTGCAGCTCTGGGGGCACAGAAATCATCTGGGACTAATCCAGGATGATAATAGTGATGCAAATGATGACAGTATTGAGAACAGAGAGAAAAGCAAGTACATGACATTCCATTGGCAGAATTAGTGTGTCAGCTTATCTGCGGGAGAGCCGGAGCACTGGTAATGTATATTTACACATTTAGCATTCAGTCTGCATTGGAAAGGAGAATCAGTTCACATACAAGCTGTGATCTTGTTCATATTTCTGTTCTCAAAGATAACTATTTGTTAGTGAAATCTACCACCTTTATCCAAGCCATGAAAATAGTGAAAATACTCTTTGAGGCTGATTCCTAGTGCAGAATGCAAGATTTGTGAAATTCAAGCATACTTGGTAGAATTCAAACCCACTTTTATGTACCAAGGGTCACAATCAATTCAATTCAACAACCATTGAATGAGTTTCTGCTAATTGGAAGCTTGAGCTACTAAGCAATTATTCTTGAACGAAGAGTAAACGAAAGCATAATTTATTAATTTGCTGGTTACTCTCCCTGTTTCACAGTGTTACAGACTTATATTGTAGTGTGCTATGTCATTTAAATATGTGCCAGATATATTTTGTTAGACTTTATGTTCTGCCATACTTACAGAAAAAAATAGATAACTATTTTTTTCTATTTTCAGCTCTAATTTCTTCATTTTATAATGAAAAATTGAAAAAGAATAAAGTACTTGCCTAAACGTAGTCAGTGGAAGATCTGATGATAAAACTCTGGCTTCTTTCTCCTCCCAGGCAAGTTCTTCATCTGGATTTTATTTTACATAATGCACTGAAAAAAATTAAACAAAAAAAAAAGAAAGAAAGAAAAAAATTAAACAATCATTCACAGATACTAAGTTATTTTAAAAGGCATTTCTATGGCTATGTGTGCAATAAACAAATAAAACATTAATTTATTAAATGATTTTCTATTTATGGGAATATTTTAAGTATATATGTTTCTAATAAAACAGATTTAAAGCAAAGACCTTAAGGCTCTTACCACTAAATTTGATTTGTCCCCAAACTGTATCTTCATATTAGCAGATAACTCTGTTCTTCTTAGGAGCATCTTTAACATATCTTTAAATGATCTGGATTGACTGTCTAGACTGTTTCAAGTTCCCTGGATAATTTTGCAACTCCCTCTTTACTCTGACAGTGTGCACATGACCTAGAGTTAAATTAGAGAGCTTTCTTTTCTTCTAATGTTTCATATGCACTATATACATCTCTCAATATTGAAGACTTTTGCTTTAAAAGTATGGGAGGGGGAGTTTCCTGTTGAGAAATATTAAATACCACTTATCTGAGATGATCAGGTTACATGATTACACATTTCCAACCCTTTCCTTCTGAAAATGAATCCATTGTTATTGAAATTTAAAGAAATTAATGCATTTTTAATCAAATCAATATACATTTGCTGTAATAAGCACACAATCCATTTTGAATTGAACATTATGCTTTTTTAAACTAATAAAATCACTGTAGGTCAAGAAACAAATATATTGAAACTTAACTAAATATAAATACACATATGTATCTTTTTTACTAATAAAATGTGATTTCATCAGGAACATCTGATAAATATCAAGAATTTGATGAAATCAGAAACACCTTGGAATAGGAGGCAGCTATTCAGAACTTTCTCTTGTTTTGCTTTTCCACATGACAATGTGGGAAATTAAGAATTCAAATTAATTTAAAGGGCATTCTCTTTCCCCAGGATAAACTCCTCTCATGAGAAGTAAAGACCTGAAAATTCAGACACTTTGGATCCAATAGGGAGTTTCCAAATTTGACACTAAGGATTTTTTTTTCCTTACAGGATTTCAAGCCCCATAAGGTAGAGATATATTCTAAAACATCCTGTAACTTTTAATACTTATATATAGAGCCACCAAAGATCAAAGACTCTTAGAGGAATTCTAATCCACATCTTCAATTGCAGATTCTGCATGAGAGATAAACAAATCACACGTCCAGATGTTAACATCTCTTGGGGTAAATGTCCACAAATTTGTTAATCAGTGTCTTAGCATTCTACAGTATTTCCTTGGTGTTACTAAACTAATATTTATAAAGCTGAAGCTAAGTGCAATGAGTTAGAGCTTTAAGCTTTAAGGCATTAACTGTGCGGCTTTAGCTTTCAGAGATTTTGGGAGCGAGTCTATGTTCACCTTCCTCAGACCCTTCCTGATTTTATAGACTTCAATCAGGCCCGCACCAGCCTTCATCTTCCATATCATTCTAGCCAAACTAAAGACATCTGAGGATTTGAAACTTGTGGAAGCATTCCCTTTCATTTCCAGCCAAGACAAAAATAGAGGGTTCCATTGTGCTCTCCAGGGGGAAAAAAAAAGTCTGTGTTTTTGGTATTTAAGGGTGTATCTCCAAAAATGAGATCTTATAAAGTGTTATCTCTGTAGAAGATATACCGATGGGAGCTACTGAGACCCAAATGTAAACATCTGCATCTGCTTCCACCTTGAAAAGACTACTCTTGCTGGAACAACCTTTCAGAAGTAGGGTGCTGACTCGTATCTTTCTGTAGTGCGTGTGGAAGGAAATGTGTTGCCAGCCAAGGAAAGGGACAGTGTCCTGAAGTATTTCTTCTTTGCCTTTATCGTCCATATAGATGTTATTGACATCTTCAACTTAATAGTGTCTATGGAATTTTTTTCTTTTTACTTCCCTTCAACTAGGTTGTGAAATGAGCCTGTTTCTGAATTAATTCATCAGCTATCTAGATTTCATCATGAATTGCTTTAATCCAATTGCTTTTCTTACCAATACACATGCAAGATGAACACCAAGAGAATCATGAGTTTTGAGAATAAAAATAGAAGCCCTAGGCTCTAACAAGAAGTCCAGGTTTCAATTGGCACACCAAAAAGGAGCATTCTATTGTCAAATGTGTGATCTGAGGTTCATGACCCTTAGGGCAGGGGAGAAAAAAGAGAACACAGAAAAAAGTAACAGAGAAATGTAGGAAAGAGGAGAACAGACCAGCATACCCAGACCACTGTAGGTATTTTCAAAAGAACATTAATTGAAATTTTGCATTCATTATCTCACTTAATTCTTACAACTATCTTACACAAAGGCCATCCAGCTAATCTACCATCATTAAATATTATGTTCTATTAACATAATTTTTTTCATGTCATCCTCACAATAATTCTACAAAATAGGTACTGTTTTCTACATTTTAAAGTTGAGAAAACAGAGGCTTGGCGAGCTCAAGGTATGATCCAAAAATGGCAAATGACAGAACTAGAATTAGAACCCAAGTTTTTCTGACTCCACACCCAAAGCTCCAAATTACTATGCCTCTAGCTCAAAGTTAAAGCTTTTCTGCTACCTCACAGAAGCCCAGGGCCTTGATGGCGAGAGCAGAGAGCACTACTTTGCTGCTTGGGCCTTGAATCGGTGGTTTTTCTAGGAGGCTCTCTGTGTAACCCCACTTCCTTTTCCTTGCTGATTAAGATTACCCAACAAATTATCACTGTATCCTCAGTTATGTATATTTTCTCATTTTCTTTGTAAGAAAATCAGGTAATGGTTCAATCTAGACCTTCCAGGCACTAATTGTATGTCTCAAGATCAACCACAGACCCACTAAGGAGAGAGTTCACCCTGTGAAATTGGAGTCTTCCTCACAACAAATCCACAATCCCACTGCAGTCTTCTGTCAACCTGATGTACTAAAAATCTTTTCCTAAATACTAAAACTTGGTGTACATTCAGCAGGTCCTGGAAGAAGTGGAGAATAGGAGTAGAGGACATGTTGCTTAACCTCCATTGTTCCTCTGCCATGCACAAAGTAACGTTGGGGATATCTATGTGTCTTTGGTGAGGATACCCCAGAATATTAACCTTAAGGCTTACTTTATATTTGTTTGATTTGTTTTGTAGCCTGCATTCCACATTGTCACTAAGAGTAACACACTTATGCAGTCAACAATTATTGAATACCAAATATGTGCCAGGATCTAGAGAAATAAACATAAATGTTGACATATGAGGTCTGATAATAAAGTTCATGAGCTCATCCTAGAAAAAGTGCTACATACCTCATTGCTAAATATCACTATGGTCACCTTCAAAGTACTTCCCTTGGAAAGCTTTGCACTGATGCCAGTACCTAGTCCACCCTTCAAAGCAATTTTGGAACTGTTTTTTAGGAATGGCCATCAGAGCTATCATTGTACAAGGTCTAACAATTAAGTTTGCAAATTTGCCACCACATGCTTACATTGGCAGCACTTTTCAAACTCAGTAGGGTTTCATAACCTTGATGTATCAGTGTCTCACAGCTGGGTTCATGTCTATGTATGGCAAGTGTCTTGCTGACTGGAATCATTATAGTTGGTGTATGTTTTTTGTGTTGTAGGATGACAGCACTGATGGTCATTCCAGAAAAAGAGTTCCAAAGTTGCTTTGAAGGGTAGACGAGGCACTGGCATCAGTGCATAGCTTTCCAAGGGGAGTACTTCAGAGGTGACCATAGTGATATAGAGCAATGAAGTATGTAGCACTTTTTCTAGCATGAGTTGGTGAACTTACTTGTCCAGACCTCATATCGATTGGGTTCTGTGGGATTTCATGATGTATGGAAGGAGCCAGACAAATGATTATTAGAGCAGCTAACTTTTAATGGACATCCAATATATGCCAGGCTGTGAAGCACTTTACATGGGCTGTCCCCTTGAGTCCTCAGGCCACCCTTATAAGGCCAGTACTAGTGATTCACTCATTTGACAGATGAAGGAACTGAGTCTAAGGCAGTTACTGATTAACTTATCTAAAGTCCCTGGTGGTAAGGGAAGGAGTTGAGACTGGACTTCGGTCTTTAAGTTTCAGCTTGGATACTGAACCTTCTTGTTGTGCTACATTCTCATAGTACTTTTAGTAAAAGTTGTGATAGAGGTATCTGTGGGAAGCTGTGGGAGCAGACAGGGAACATAGGACCCGGCTAAGTCTTCACATGTTTCTAGAAAAAGGTAGCTTCAAGTTGAGGCTACTGATTTTTATTTGACAAAAAAGAAAAAAGAGAGGGGAGTCTTTTCCCTAGTATTCATTATCAAATACATTTTAATTAAATGTTATTTATTTTTCATAACAATATTAGAATTGAGAGAATTTTTATTTTATTAAAGGAGGAAGGGATCAGTGGAAACTCATCCACTTTGAAATTATTTATTTGGGTTATTTGTTTTGATTCAACACAAACTCTAAAACTATAGGGACAAGTTATCATGAGGATAAATTCTGAATAAGTACAGAGTTATAAAGTATAAACTTGATGACTTCACATATAGTATTAAATAAACTAGCAAACGATGTTTCTTTTTAGGGCCCTCTTACTTGTGCTTTTATTAAAAATAATAAAAGGTGGGGGTGGTGCCTGTGGCTCAAGGAGTAGGACGCCGGTCCCATATATCTAGGGTGGTGGGTTCACATCCAGCCCTGGCCAAAAAAATTGCCAATAATAATAATAATAATAGGAACATGATTTTGCTTCATTAAAAAAAAATGAACAAAGGAGGTAGTAAATGTTTTCTGAAAACACCAGTCAGAGACTCTGTCAACACTTAAGGTTACTTTTGAAAGGCCAGCCTCGTCTAAATTCTTACTGTTATTTTTCCTTAAGCAGAGCTCCTAATTCTAACTCTATCTTCTTCCTTTCTTTTGTTGATTAATCCAAAAATCAAAGATGAAATTCAGAACTAGACAGTTAAAATGGACTTGCTCATAGGATATATTTGTGGAGGTCAGGGTAGAAGAGCAAGACTCAGCACTTCAGCACTCATGATCCTCCCCCTGTGATGTTACAGAGGCCAGTCACCCACCTCTAGGAGATGAAGAAATTCTACAGAGCATTCTCACTGGAAGAAAGATGGAAAAGGAGCCAGAATAAACAACCCAACTTTCAGGGTCATGCCCACGCATGCTTATGACAAAGAGTATTGACAAGCTATTTTCTCTACCACCACTTCTCACCCACCCCCACTGAACCCTAAGGCAGAGTTGTAAGCCCTGCCTGATATTGAAGGCAATTCTCAGGTCATGAGGCACAAGCTGTCAGCTGAAGGCCTGCACACTGGCTAGCTGGAGCCTTCAACCTAGCAACAGCGGTTAAGAGTTATGAGACTTATTCTCCTCCCTTTCCTTCCCTACTTAATCAGTTGGCCTTTTCTGCATCTTCACCAATCCCTAAGAGCAAGTTTTATTTACCCACCCATTCACCTACCTACCTCCCAGATAGTTGTTTATATTTAAAGATGACTCCCTGAGGATTATTGACTTGGACAATGCCGCATCTTAAAACATTTCTAGTGGCTTCCTCATTTTTGTCTAGTTTTTGATTGCTCCCAAATGCTTTTGAGATGTTTTAACAGACTTATTTTTTTATATTAGCCTCCAAAATATTTTTCATTCTAGTCCAACCAGAAGACAGAAGACTGAATAACACTATCCTTCGATGTCACTTTTAATTTCAAGTTTTCATAATTCCAAAAGAATTTATAGTAGAAGTATTAGGGCCAAAAAGAAAAGCAGCTATAAAGATGAAACAGGATTGACACAATGAAAAAGATTTAACCCAATAAAGGAATTCCCAAATATCTGAATAAATTAGAACTAGGACTTTACAGAATTATTTTCTATGGTAGACACTGAGGGTAAATTCATTCTACCAGCAATGATAGTAGATTGGGCTTATTTCTTTAGCACTTTCCTATCCACAATTTTACCTAAACCTTAAATCAGCATTTTTCAAAATGAACTAAAGAACCACCACTTTAGAATCACTTAGGGTTGCTAAATATTAAGATTCTTGGATCCTACACCAGAATGTGAATTTTTAAACAGCCCTCCTACTTAAAATTTATGCATCCTAAAGTTTAAGGACAACCACTGAATTATGAAGAGACTTCCAAACATTATTGCCAGGTTTTGCTCACCAGATATGCATTAGCTATCTAGGTGGAAACTTTGGCTCCCAAAGATTGGCCCCTTCTGTTAATACCAAATTACAGTGCTAAAGAACTCCATAATAGGAAAGTGATCCCTTGATCTTTTGGCCCTTTAGGCTGCTGAATCACTAGGTTGAATAGAATATTTAAATTCTAAAGCGCCTCAGAGACTGATCTGACCCAATCCTCTCACTTTTTAGATGAAGAAACTAAGGGTAGAAGAGTCTCAGCTTGCCAAAGGTAGGTCAGCTAAGAGGGTCAGCAGAAGATTTAGAATGAACTTCCTGACTCCTATTTTACAGTTGATTCTACTTCACAAGGTCAATTTCTATCTATATGGACAATTTTTAAACCATACTTTTAACAATTGCTATTTGATTTATTCATTATAATGGCTGCTGAAAATTCATTTTAATCCCCAAGATGAGCAAATCACAATATGTACCACTTGGTATCACCACTCAAATTTTACCAAAATTTACCAGTCATGCTTTAGTACCCATTTTGGGTAGCAATTACGACTTTATTTTAAATACATAGGTAGTATCCATAGATATATGGTTGCTAGGGCAATCCTCTGAGACATTTCTAGCACAGCTGTTGAATAGTCTAGAAAAAGAGTCCTCTGTCACTTTGCTGTAGTATTCATATATTCATTCATTTAACCAACATTTGTTGAATGCCAATTATGTGCCATTATGCCATTCTGGTGAAATTGCATTGAGTTCTAGGGTCAGCACTTGAAATAAAAATCATATAGAGATTATTCTGGGAAATAAATATTCTTTAGGAAGGCATGTAACCCCATGTTCCCCCAGTTGTTTCTTTTATTGAGTACCAGATGAAGTTGTTAGACTGTTTTAAGTGGCCATGCATATGAAAATTGTCTCATTAATAAACATTTGAATCACCTCTGGTGCAGAGAAATACTCAGTATAAGAGCACACAAGAACCAAGACCAGTTCAGGTAGTATCTTGGGTTCACATCTTTCATACTGTACTCAACAATGAGGTAAAATGGCAAGCAGAAACATCCATCCCATTCACATTATTTTTCTTAGACCCTCAAACAGAATTGAATCCTAGTCATTGAAATCCAAGTATGGATTTGTTATAATTTGTTCTCATTTACATTGACCTGCTTTGTATACATGCTGTTTTCTTAAATTGGCTGTTTTAGTCCTTGCACCACTATAACAGAACACTGCAGCCTGGGTAATTTAGATCATCATCAGCAGGATGAGATGTTCAAGAATGGGAAGGCATGGCTGGTGGCTTCTGGTGAGGGCCACATGCTACATCAAACATGGAGAAAAAAATAGAAGGGGAACTGGGCCACTGCAAAAAAAAAAAAAATACATGATAGATAACCTCCCTTCATAACAACTACCTCTGGAGGGTACTAATCCATTCCCACAAAAATTAACCCAGGCTCACAAGAAAGACATTAATCCATCTGAACAACCTAATCATTTCTTAAAGTCTCCATCTGCCACTGCCAATAAATTGGCAATTAAATTTCAACAAGAGGAATCCAACCAAGATGATGGACTAGAAACAGCCTACACATGCTGCTGTTAAGGAGAGGATTGAAAGTTACAAATAGATACCCACTTACAGATAGACCTTCTTGGAGAGAGTATTGTAAATCATCAAAGAAGCAATAGGAGATACTTAAAGTGAAGGAGAGGAAGATGGGGTGATCCACTCACCAAGATCACAAGTCACATGGGGAAGGCATTCATATGTAGTTGAGAATCAGAGGAGAAAACTCTAGGGCTCCATGTTCCCCCCTATGGACACTGCAATGTGCAACGGTTATCTGTGAAGAGTCCACCACCACCATGATCTTGGTACTGATTGGGAGCTGCTTTGAGACTGTGTCCTTAAAGAGAAGCCACAACAGGGACCTATTGGCCTTTCCTTGGTTATTACAACTGATACCATTCTGAGCTTTTGGGTCCAGAGCATGCAGTCTTCACAGAGTTGGAAGGCTGGGCCGGGTAAGTCCCACTCCATGGAGCTGGGCATTACAGGAGATTGCTCTACCTGCATCTCCCCACAGCAGTGGCAATGGCTGCTGGGTGAGCCTAGCTTGGCAGTGGCTGCAGATGTCAGGGCTGTTGACATTTTTACACCCAGGTCCAGGTGTAATGGCAGCACACAGCAGGGTATGGGTTATGACTAATGGGTTCATGGCAGAGCACAGAGGTTCATTGCAATAACCTCTATATTGCCCCTGATGAGCTGGGGAGGAAGGAAAGAAAGAAGACACTTTCACATGCCCCAGTTGAGTGCCACCACCTACAGGAAATTTGATTAGAAAAAGCACGAACATCACCTGAGAAACTCCAATGCAACATCCTCAGTAGGATCTGCATGAGGAGGAAGACCCAGAATCCCAGCAGGCCATAACCCCATGTCCCTTCCTGGCAAATCTCACACCTGCAACATCAACAGAAACCATGCCTGCATTCCAGTGCTCTGCCATGGACCCACTAGTCATAACCCATACCCTGCTGTGTGCTGCCATTACACCTGGACCTGGGTGGAGCAAATGCCAACAGCCTTGACATCTGCAGCCACTGCCAAGCTAGGCTCACCCAGCAGCCATTGCCACTGCCATGGGGAGATGCAGGTAGAGCAATCTCCTGCAATGCCCAGCTCCATGGAGTGGGACTTACACAGCCCTTTGCTTGAGCTTCCAACAGTGGCCAGAGGTTCAACCCACCACTCTGCACAGAGATTCTCCAGCACCAGCTTGGATTATGACAACCACAGGGAAATGGAACAACACAAAGGAATTATATCAAAGGCTCTTAGAGCATCTACTCCTCTCCTGCTAGATCAGTCTTCCAGAATATGAAACAAAAGGGCCATCTAAGGACCTCTTCTTCTTCTCACTAAGTAGAGTTATAAGAAAGGGAGAACAGGCATAGTACAACCTATCTTCCCTAAGCATAGAAAAGTAGTAGCTTTGGATAAGAAGAAACCACCAAAAGAACTCTGGCAACATGAGAAGAAACATGCTAGTAATGATTAACTAAAGGATCTGTATTTATACAAAATAGCTTGTATGCAAAGCAGGACAATCTAAAATGAGAACAGATTATAACTCCAACCAAAAGGAAATTGTCAAAATGTCATAAATGGAATTCAGAAAATGAATGCCAAATAAGATGAATGGGATTGAGGGAAAAGTTGAAAAGGAACCTAAAAAAGCCAAAGAAATAGTTCAGGACACAAATTTAAAAAATGAAAAAGTTGGGCAGCACCTGTGGCTCATCGAGTAGGGCACTGGCCCCATATACCGAAGGTGGCAGTTTCAAACCCAGCCTTGGCCAAACTGCAAATAACAGAAAAATAGCTGGGTGTTGTGGTGGGCACCTGTAGTCCCAGCTACTCGGGAGGCTGAGGCAAGAGAATCGCCTAAGCCCAGGAGTTGGAGGTTGCTGTGGGCTGTGTGATGCCACAGCACTCTACTGAGGGCAATAAAGTAAGACTCTGTCTCTATTAAAAAAAAAAAAATGAAAAAGTCACTAAAGAGATAGACAGCATAACAAAAGATATTTAAAAACTTAAGGAAATGAAGGAGTGACTTAGGGAATCTCAAAATTAAGTAGAAAGCTTCTACAACAGACTTGACCAAGCAAAAGAAAGAATTTCAGAGCTGGAAGACAAAGCTTTCAAACTAACCCAGTCAATCAAAGATGCAGACAAGGAATAAAGAAGAGTGAACAATCACTCAAAGAAAATGAAGCTATGTAAAATGAACTAATATATAAATTATAGATTTCTCTGAAGTGGAAAAATAAAAAGCAAAAAGCACAGAAAACTTATTCAAGGAGATTATTGAAGAAAATGTCCCTCAGATCACCAGAGATACAGATATCCAGATACAAGCTGGTCATCAAATACCAGAAAGGTTCTTGCATATAAGACATCTCCAAGACACGTAGACATCAACCTAGCCAAAGTCATAATTAAAGAGAAAATTCTCAAAGCTGCAAGATGAAAAGAATAACTAACCTACAAGGAAAACCGATCAGGCAAACAGCAGAATTCTCACCCAAGAAATAAAAAGACAGAAAAGATTAAGGCCACATTTTTACTCTTCCTAAACAGAACAACTGCCAACCAAGAATTTTGCATCTTAAAAAATTAAGTTTCATAAAGGATGGAGAAATAATGACTTTTCCAGACAAGCAAACACTAAGGAAATTTGTCACCACTAAACATGCCCTATAGGAAATGTTCAAAAGTGCATTTATACATGGAACAGAACAACAGATATCCATGAGTATAAAAACTCCCAAAAGTTAAAGCCCACAGATCATATAAAGCAGTAGCATAGGAGGAAAAAAACCCTAAGATATCATTATACATAATGAACCAAAAGTATTCCACATATTAATACTAACTCTGAACATGAACAGTCTGTGTTTTTGTTTTTGGGTTCTTGTTTTTTTTTTTGTTTGTTTGTTTGTTTTGTTTTTGTTTTTTTGAGATAGAGCCTCAAGCTGTAGGCCTGGGTAGAGTGCCATGATGTCATAGATCACAGTAACCTCAAACTCTTGGGATTAAGCAATTCTCTTGCCTCATCCTCCTAAGTAGCTGGGACTACAGGGACCCGCCACATCACCTGGCTATTTTTTTGTTGCAGTTGTCATTATTGTTTTAGCTGGCCCAGTCCAGGTTTGAACCCACCACCCTTTGTGTATGTGGCCTGTGCCCTACTCACTGAGCTATGGGTGCTGCCCTATGAACAGTCTTAATGCTATACTTAAAAGATATAAACTGGATGAGTGGATGAATAACCAAAACCCAAACATATGTTATTTCTAAGAAACCTAACCTATCTAACTTGCAAGGACTCTCTCAGACTCAGGGTAAAGGTATGAGGGAAAAAAATCTGTGCAAATAAAAACCAGAAGTGAGAAGAAGAAGCCATTCTCATGTTAGATAAAATTGATATGAAATCAACAATAATAAATAAAAGATAAACATGGGCATTATATGATGATATATGAAAATCAGGAGCTCACAGATTCATAAAACAAATTCCACTAGATCTAAGCAAGAAAACACACAGTAGCGTCGTAATAGCCAGAGACCTCAATACTCCATTGACAGAATGGGGCAGATCTGTGAAGTAGAAAATCGATAAAGAAATACTGGATTTAGGGCTCATCGAGTAGGGTGCCAGCCCAATAAACTAAAGGTGGCGGGGTCAAACCCAGCCTCTGCTGAACTGCAAAACAGAAAACTATCCGGGCTTTGTGACAGGCGCCTGTAGTCCCAGCTACTCGGGAGGCTGAGGCAAAAGAACGCCTAAGCCCAGGAGTTGGAGGTTGCTGTGAGCTGTGTGACACCACGGGGCACTCTACTGAGGGCAATAAAATGAAACTCTGTCTCTACAAAAAAAAAAAAAAAGAAAGAAAAGAAAAGAAATACTGGATTTAAACAAAACTCTAGAACAAATGTACCTAACAGACAGTTAAGGAACATTTAACCTCCAAACTATAGAATACTCATTCTTCTCATCAGCACATGGGATACTTGCCAAGATTGATCATATCTTAGGCCATTAAATTTGGAAAAATCAGAAATAAAATAATACTACATATTTTCTCAGATTGTATGGAATAAAACTAGAAATCACTTCCAAGACAAACTTTCAAATTCACATAAAATCATGGAAATTAAACAACGTGCTGCTGAATAATAGTTAAGATGGAAATCAAAAGATTCCTCCAACAAGCTTTCAAAATCTCGGGGATAAGCTCAGCACCTGTGGCTCAATGGGCTAAGGCGTCAGCCACATACACCTGAGCTGGCAGATTCAAATCCAGCCCGGGCCCACCAAACAACAATGACGGCTGCAACAAAAAAAAACGACCGGGTGTTGTGGCAGGCACCTGTAGTCCCAGCTACTTGGGAGGCAGAGGCAGGAGACTCGCTTGAGCCCAGGAATTGGA
>CAUYON010117993.1:0-36924 GCA_963573935.1 Arctocebus calabarensis
TGTTTACATGGATGGAGCTGGAACACATTCTTCTTAGCAAAGTATCTCAAGAATGGAAGAAAAAGTATCCAATGTATTCAGCCCTACTATGAAGCTAAGTTATAGCTTTCATATGAAGGCTATAACCCAATTATAGCACAAAAATTTGGGGAAAGGGACAAGGGAGGGGAGGGGAGGTTGGGTGGAGAGAGGGTAATTGGTAGGATCACACTTATGGTGCATCTTAGGGTGAAACCTACTAAATGCAGATTACAAATGTTTTCATACAATAAATGAGAAAATCCCATGAAGATTATGTCAAATAGTTGAATGAAAATATTTCAGATTGTATATGCAGCCAGCACATTGTACCCCATGAATGCACTAATGTACATAGCTATGATTTATAAATAAATAAATAAATAACAATATAGTGCATATGTCCTTACGATAAAATGATTTTTTTCTTCTGGGTAGATGCCTACTAGTGGGATTGCGGGGTCAAATGGGAGGTTTAATTTGAGTTTTTGAAGATTCTCCATACATCTTTCCTGTTTGTTTGTTTATTTAAAGAATCAGGTGAGCAAGTGTGGAATCGTTTTGAGAAGTACAAAAGGTCACAAGCCCAGAACGTCCATGGCTTCTCACCCGCCTCTCACATCCCCCCAGTGACTCCTCATCATCCTCCCACTCTCTGCCCCCTCCTGCAACACAGAGGGAGCACCTGCTCCCACCCGAACTCACTGGTCAGCGGATCGATGCTCTGGGGAAACCGATACATCTTCCAGGGCCGCCGTTTGAACTTGCAGCAGAGCATGTCACAGTAATGCTCCTCCTCAGCCTGCTCTGCTTCCGGGGGCTTCGTGTCTGGAGGTGGCTCTGGGGCTTTCTTGGCTGGGGCTGAAGGATGACATTGGTGACAATCTGACCCAGCCCCAAGGCCCAGGTAGAGGATGCGGGGACACGGGTCCCAACTATAGACCCTGGCGCTGGAGCTCAGGGATCCCTGGCAAGCTCTCTCTTCAATAGAAGCCTGGGAGCCCACCTAGAAACTCAGGCCAGCTGCCAATCTGAACGTGCTTCTCAGAAGCCACCCCAAATAAGGTATTTCTGGGCGAGTTGGTTGTTTCAGTGTCTGCTTATGTCTGTGTTTAGACCCCCTTGGTCCTCTCTGCTGGCTAGAGGCATTTGGTATCCAGACCTCCCACCACCTGGATCAAAAAAAGGGCTCAACAAATCAAACCAGGGAAATGCTGCTCTAGGTTCCTGAGAAGGAATCTTAGCTCCTTCATCTCTAAAAAGAGAGACTGGATGGGAAACCAGCCTCCCTGTGCATCTGTAATGATGCTTTTTGTGATCTAAGGATTGGCTCTTATAGGTTCAGTATGGCTATGTCCCTAGCGTTAGGACCGTGAAGTAAGGTTCTGTGAAGTCAGGTGGGCACCATGAGTCCCACGACACAGCCCTCATCTGGAAAGATCTAGAAAATCTCCCTGACAAGATAATGTGTTTTTTATTTCCTCCTGATACCTTTCAGGTAGTACCATAAGAACTTCCAAAGCACTGAGCCCCTGAAAAAATAAGACCATCTAGTTCCAGAGTCTGTGGACACCATCTCAATGTAAGACCTTGAAGTACATCCCTGGGTGGCAACACCCACCTGCCAGTGGGAATGGGGCAGAAGGATCAATGAAAGTCTCCTGAGGATGAGGGAGCCAGGTACAACTGGATTGCCCATCTTCTTCCCAGGTACACGTGGGACCCCCAATCCAGAGCATGCAGATCTAGGCTTCTCTCCTACACCCCAACCATTTTCTTGGGACCCTCTTCACCATAAGTTGGATGGTATTGGGGGGCCCACCCCCAGCTCCAGACTCACTGGGTGCAGGGCTCTCCTCGTCAGAGGTGACATCGGGGTCGATCAGTTTCTCCTTCACTTTCTCCGTCCGCTCTTTGAAGAGCTTCACCAACTCCTGGAGCCGGTCATTGATAATGGCACTATTATGGCTGGCCGTGGAGACCGCACGATCCTGGCCACTGTGGGGACATCACCCAAAGCTGAGAAGCAGGGACCCTTGTGGCTCTAGGCCAGAGCCAGGCAGCTCCTGTGTCCCACCTTCTAGCACATCCTGAAGAAGTTTAAGTCCTGCCTTTGTCTCCTTCTGATATCAGAAACCACAGACCCACTGTAACATCTCCTGGAAGGGAATTCAGTCTGGGAACAATGGCCAGGTGCTCTGGCCAGGCTTTTAGAAAAGGTACCACATAGGATACGATTCAGATGGGCAGTTCTGGAAAAACTTCCATCCTACCTTTGGAGTTCAGCAAAATCGAGCTGTTAGCCCCAGTTTGGGGTTCACATGAGATCTGTGTGTGGGGTCAGAACAGAGAGGGGAATGGGGCTACTTTTTTAGGTTTAAGAAATAGCTGGTGGGCTGGGCATGGTGGCTCATGCCTGTAATCGTAGCACTATAGGAGGCTGAGGCAGGTGGATTGCCCGAGCGTACAGGTTCGAGACCAGCCTGAGCCAGAGCAGCAAGACTTCATCTCTAAACCAAGCATTGTGGTGGGCACCGGTAGTCCCACTACTCGGGAGGCTGAGGCAAGAGAATCACTTGAGCCCAAGAGTTTGAGGTTGCTGTGAGCCATAGCACTCTACTGAGGATGACAAAGTGAGACTCTGTCTCAAAAAGAAAATAAAAAGAAAGAAATAGCTGGTGAGGATGGCACCTGAGGCTCAATGAGTAGGGTGCCAGCCCCACATACCAAGGGTGATGGGTTCAAACCCGGCCTCAGCCAAACTGCAACAAAAAATAGCCAGGTGTGTGACAGGCGCCTGTGGTCCCAGCTACTCGGGAGGCTGAGGCAAGAGAATTGCCTAAGCCGAGGAGTTGGAGGTTGCTGTGAGCCGTGACGCCACGGCACTCTACCAAGGGCAATAAAGTGAAACTCTGTCTCTAAAAAAAAAAAAAGAAAGAAAGAAATAGCTGTTGGAAAAAGCAGTGCAGAACATTACAAAGCTCTTTAACTTACAGGAATTAACATGTATGCACTGGGGAAGAGAGAGAGAGAGACACAGAGACAGAGAACAAATGAGAGTCTGCCTAACATCCTATTCAGCGGGGGGCATGCGCCCTGGGTCAGCTGAGACAGGCCATGTGACTCAGCTTTCCCTTACAAGACCTCACTATGGTCATCTTGCTGAGCTGAGTATTTTTCTTTTTCTTTTTCTTTTTTTGTTTTGAGACAGAGCCTCAAGCTAGCCCTGGGTAGAGCGCCGTGGCATCACAGCAACCTCCAACACCTGGGCTCAAGCAATTCTCCTGCCTCCACCTCCCAAGTATCTGGGACTACTGGCGGCCTCTATTACACCCAGCTATTTTGTTGTTGTTGTTGTTGTTGCAGCCATCTTTGTTGTTTGGCTGGATTCGAACCTGCCAGCTCAGGTGTATGTGGCTGGTGCCTTAGCCGCTTGAGCCACAGGTGCAGAGCCTGAGCTGAGTATTTTTCTCACATACCATCGCCACCCAGCCAGGGATGGCACTTCCCAGGTGTGGTGGTGCGAGCTCTCATCATGAGAGTGTGAGCGGATATGATACCTGCAACTTCAGGCCTCTTTGCTGAAGAGAGGTCTGCAGCTCTCCCTCTCTAGTGTTGGCCACTGGGATCTTGGAAGCCATACAGAGAAGGTGACAGCCATTGTCAACTGGGTCCCTAAGTAATTGCATGGAACAGAGCCTTCTGCTGACCTGACACATGAAACTAGTGAGACAACTTTGACATACAAGGTGCATTCTTATTCTTTGAGCCACTAAAACTTTGGGGTCTGTTTGTTACAGCAGCTTACCTGAGCTAGTACTGTGTTTCCAAGTTAACTGCCTGAAGGGTTTTCAAGGGTCATTTTAATTATTACACCATACATATGCCTTATTTTATGATATTACACCCTAACCCTGTCCCTACCCTACTGCATAAAATGTGACTCCACTGTGTGCTAAAATGGACAAGTGACTATAGGCAAGGCTTGGGGTTTTATTCCCCCTGCTTCTTTATCTTTTCAGCCCTTCCCACAACTCTGTGAAGCATAAACTGCATAGAATTACAAATAGAAAAAATGATAGGAAGGGCCGTTGTTAGGCCGGGAGTTGTGGTTGGGGAACGTGGTAGGGATTTCAGGCCACAGCCCAGGGCCGCCGCTGGGGCATTCACCATCACTTAGGTTACTCAAACCCTTCAGAAAACACCTCCCATTGTCTCAGTCCTGGACAGTTAGATGGCAAAGACCCAGGTGTCAGTGGCTTCATAGTGGCCTCTATATATTGCACTGAAGTCCAGCGGTGTCAGGATCACCCCGAGAGCTTGTCAAAATGAAGATTCCCCAGGGCCCACTGTCTGTGGTTCTGAGCTGGCAGAGCTGGCTGGGGCTTGGGAATCTTTATTTTTCATGTGCTCCCAGGATGGGACCCACTGGAGATCCTGGTGGTCCTCCCAGCCTCCACTGGCCCTTTCAGGGTTCAGCAGCAGGTGCCCCGATGGTGGCTCCCATCAGTATTTCCCTTATAAGGGGGCCTCTGCCGAGAGACAGAGTGGGTCTCCCCTGTCTGAGTGGGTTGTGGGCACAGCTGGGCCCACAGTTCCAGCCCACCCTGCAGACTCTGCCCTGTCCTTCTGCTGCGAAGCCCCAGGTCAAGTCTGCCTTGCAATGGAGGGTTCCAAACACACCCAGTCCCTGTCCTACCCCTCCCCACCCTTCCCTGCCCTCTAATCTCTGAGACCCCAAAGGTGGCCTCCACTCACTCAGTGTCCTGTGGGGTGGTGGGGTCTGACCAGGCAACCACTGGGGACTCAGCTGGTGACAGCACCTTGAGCTCTTCGGCCTCTTCATCCTGAGAGGGCAGCTTACTCCTACAGACATAGAAGGGGGCTTCATTGAGAGCATGGACAAGGGGTCAGTGAAATGACTTTTGATTAAAGAGCACATAGAGCCAATTCCTGGGTAGAGGAAAGAAAGAGGGATGGTGTTGCCAAAGGGCCCTCATTTGCCTGGAGGGAGGGAGGAGAGAGGGGCACAGCCACGCTCTGTACCTCTGCCTTCACATCTGTCCAGTGGTCTAGTATGAAGGTAACAGCCCTGACTTGGTATCAAGCAAACTTGAATTTGCAACCTCATCCTGCCTCCTCTCAGTGCGTGACCTTGGCAATTTACTGAAACACTCAGTTGGAACCCAAAGTTGAGTCTTGCTGGGGTTCCAGGCCAGCACTTGTCCCCAGTGTCAAGGACCCCCCCACCATGAGTCAGGACTCCAGCATTAGGGCTTTTAGGGGGACGCAGAAGGAGGGACATGCGGAAGCCACCCTTATTGCTGAAGCCTCTGACATTATCCTGTTACCTTCTGCCAACCCGCTGAAGCTGGGGAAACTCACGGGGTCAATTCTTTCACACTCTAATTAAAAGGACAGCTTCACACAGGAAGACTGGGGCCAAAGTCAGTCCTCCAGTCGCCTGCCCAATGTGCCCTCCTGAGCCCAGGGAGCACGTGCTGCCCCAGCAAACCCAGAGCAAGGAATCACCACCTGGCATCGGGCCCCGTGCTGAGTAGCTCACAGTCAGCAACTCCTTACATTCTTGAAACCATTTTGGTAGACAGGTGGCATTTTTATTCTTGTCTTACAGTGGGAAAAGGGAGGCCTAGGAAGGTTAACTGACTTGCCTTAAGGCCCACATCTTGTATGCACTGAGCTGGGATTCCCTCCAAACCACGGTCTTACGCTGAAAGATGAGCTTTCCCAGAGTGGCCCTCTGTCGGGGCTGTGGTTTCCCTGGCTTCGTGGCTCCCATCGGTTGCTGCCCGTGCTCTGTCTGCCCCTGTCCGCAGTCAGCCCCACCGGCCTCGGCACTAGAGGCAGGCCTCAGGATTTGCCCCTCCTGGGGCTAGGTGCAGGCAGAGGCTCACCATCCTGTTTCTCATGGTCGCATTCAATTTAGCATCTGTTTGTCAGCTCCCAGTGTCTAGAGCACAGACTGGCACATGACAATGTTCAGTAAATGTTTCTGAATGAATGAATGACAGGGACAAGAGGTGCCTCACCGGGCCCAACTCACATGCAGAAAGCCAAAGGTTCAGATTCTAGTGCTATGTGATCTTGATCCCCTGAAATATGTTCCCCCAAGCTGGGTCCATATTAACTTCTCTGCCCACATAAAGGGAACAGAGGTAGGTAGACCAGATGACTATAAGCACAGTAGCAACATTTCTGGATTCTTGGATGTGTTTTTGTGCCTAATTCAGTAAACTTACATAGGAGCTGGTGGAGCAGTGAGCTGTGTGCTTAGGCTCAATGACGCTGTCTCTTTTCTCTGTGTTAAATCTGAGAACCCTCAACTTTCTACATCCAGCCATCTCTGCTCTGGCAGGCTCCAGACCTCAACTGATAAATTACTTAGGAACTCACAGATGAGAGAAAAAATGAAAAAAAAAAAGTGAACAATTTCTCCATCTAGCCAGTGTGGAAGAAGTACTGACAGCTTCCCCATCACTCACTCACTCATTCATTCATTCATTCATTCATAAGGTACTGACCTGCCCTTGATAGTGTGTCTAAAGCTGTATTCAGGGCTTTCTGCCAGCTACCTCCCACAAGTTCAAAAGCAACTCTAGACACTCAGCCACAGATTTATCTCTAGAGGCATAAAAATGTGCCCAGTTGACCACAAGTCCTACCCTTGAGAAAGGCCCAAGGACAGAGAGCATAAGACCAAACACGAGGTCATAGTGCCACTGTGGACAGTGCCCAACAACAGGGGATTTGTTAGAGTCATTCTGGTGCGTGGAGCTGGAGGACTAGGCCATGGCCATCTTAAATGACCAATAAGGAAATAGCCTGGCAATATGGAAACAGGTTCATGGAATGGCATGGTCCCTAAGAGTCAATCACTTCTTCAGTTATAACCACATAGAATCATGAGCCTATAGACAAGGCACAGAAGAGAATACAAAGCAATACAAACATCATCTTGTGTGATATTTTTCTAGTGTTCTGTGGTGTTTCCATTATATTATCTAATAATTAAATGAGGGGATGATACTAAAAGTCCAGATAAAAGAAGCAAAAATAAACAAGTGGGACTAAAAAGCTTCTGGGCTCAGCACTGGTAGCACAGTAGTTATGGCAGCCACATACACCGGAGCTGACAGGTTCGAATCCAGTCAGGCCCGCCAAACAACAATGACAACTTCAACCAAAAAAAAAAAATAATAATAACTGGGCGTTGTGCTGGGTGCCTGTAGTCCCAGCTACTTGGAGGCTGAGGCAAGAGAATCACTTAAGCCCAAGAGTTTGAGGTTGCTGTGAGCTGTGACACTGTGGCACTCTACTGAGGGTGACAAAGTGAAACTCTTGTCTCAAAAAAAATGAAAATAAAATAAAAGTTAAAAGCTTCTGTATAACAAAGGAAAAAATCAACAGAGTGCAAAGAAAATTTAAAGAATGGAAAAAAATACTTGCAAGCCATATATATCTGATAAGGGGCTAATATCCAAAATATGTAAGACATTACTACCACTCAATAACAAAATAAACAAATTATTGCGGCGCCTGTGGCTCAAGGAATAGGGTGCCAGCCCTATATACCAGAGGTGGCAGGTTCAAACCTGGTCCCGGCCTAAAAAAAAAAAAAAAAAAACTGCGAAAAATAAATAAATAAATAAAATAAACAAATTACTAAAAAAACAAAGTAGGCAAAAGACCTGAATAGTGACTTCTCCAAAGAAGACAGACAAGTGGCCAACAAGTATATGAAAACATGCTCAACATCGCTAATTATCAGGATATCACAAATCAAAACCACAATGAGACACCACCTCACACCTGTTAAGATGATCATTATAAAAAAAAAGGCAGTGCCCATAACTCGGTCAGCAGGGCACCAGCCACATATACCTAGGGTGGCAGGTTTGAACCGGCCCTGGCCTGCTAGGCAACAATGACAACTATAACCAAAAAACAGCCGGGCATTGTGGCAGGCGCCTGTAGTCCCAGCTACTTCAGAGGCTGAGGCAAGAGAATCACTTGAGCCCAAGAGTTTGAGGTTGCTGTGAGCTGTGATGCCATAGCACTCTACCCAGGGTGATAGCTTGAGACTCTGTCTCAAGGAAAAAACAAACAAACAAACAAACAGAAAATAGCAAGTGTTAACAAGTACATGGAGAATAGGAACTTTTGTGTTTGTGCACCATTGCTGGGAATGTAAAATGATGCAGCACTATACAAAATAGTATGGAACTATTATATGATACACCAATTCCACTTCTGGGTCTATATCCAAAAGAATTGAAATCAGGATCTTTATTTATGTATTTATTCATTTATTTTGAGACAGAGCCTCAAGCTGTCACCTGGACAGAGTGCTGTGGCATCACAGCTCACAGCAACCTCTAATTCCTGGGCTTGAGCGAGTCTCCTGCCTCCACCTCCCAAGTAGCTAGGGCCACAGGCGCCCGCCACAAGGTCCAGCCGTTTTTTTGGTTGCAGCCGTCATTGTTGTTTGGCGAGCCCGGGCTGGATTTGAACCCGCCAGCTCAGGTGTACATGGCTGGCACCTTAGCCCGTTGAGCCACAGGCACTGAGCCTTAAAATCAGGATCTTAAGGCCAGGTGCCATGGCTCACACCTGTAAGCCTAGCACTCTGGGAGCCTGAGGCTGGCAGATGCCCTGAGCTCAGGAGTTTGAAACCAGCCAGAGGAAGAGCAAGACCCTCTCTCTAGGGGCGGCGCCTGTGGCTCAGCAAGTAGGGCGCCAGCCCCATATACCGAAGGTGGCGGGTTCAAACCCGGCCTCGGCCGAACTGCAAAACAGAAAAATAGCCGGGCATTGTGGCAGGCGCCTGTAATCCCAGCTACTCGGGAGGCTGAGGCAAGAGAATCGCCTAAGCCCAGGAGTTGGAGGTTGTTGTGAGCTGTGTAACGCCACGGCACTCTGCTGAGGGCGATAAAGTGAGACTCTGTCTCCACACACACACAAAAACCCTCTCTCTAAAAAAAATAGCCAGACATTGTGGTGGGCACCTGTAGTCCCAGCTACTTGGGAGGCTGAGGCAAGAGGATCACTTGAACAAAAGAGTTTGAGGCTGCTGTGATGCTAGAGCACTCTACCTAGGGCAACAAAGTGATACTCTATCTAAAAAAAAAAGAAAAGAAAAGAAATCAGGATCTTAAACAGGTATTTGCCCTTCTACATTCATTGTCACATTATTCACAATAGTCGAGAGGTGAAAATAATCTAAACGTCCACGGATAGATGAACAGATAAACAAAATGTGATTCATTCAGACAACAGAATATTATTCAGCCTTAAAAAGAGGGAAATTCTGTCATAAGCTAGAACATGGATAAACCTTGAGGACATTATATTATATGAAATAAGCCAGTCCCACAAACCAAATACTGCATGCTGCCACTTATCTGAGGCATCTAAAGTAGTCAAAGTCATAGAAACACAAAGTAGAATGGTGGCCGTCAGGGGCAGGTTGTGGGTGGAGGGAGGAATGGGGAGTTACTATTCAATGGGTATAGTTTCCGTCACGTAAGATGAGAAATTCTAGAGATCTGCTGTACCATCCTGTGCACATGTAACAGTGCTTGAACTACACACTTAAAAATTTGTTAAGAGAACTTAAAGACATGGCAAGTTATAACCACATGCAAGTTTTAATAATAGCATCCTGTCAAAATACAACATAAAATAAAATGAGAGGGCAGACACTAGCTCTGTTACATTTAATATATATTATTATACTATTTATTATTAGAATTCCCCTTCTAACCTAGGAGTTTGGATCATAATCCTGAAAGACACAATCCCAGATGCCATAATCCCAAATATTAGAACCTCGAAAGATCAAAAAGCTCCCCAAATCACAATCACGGGATGGTCACATCATGTGTGTCCGGATGAGCTCATGTGGAATGAATCTTCGTGTACCCAAAATAAGATAGAAGCATAGCAGAGATGAGAACATTTCATAGGGGGTGCTCAAGCCAGTGCATATTAAATCACAGAATATCAAAAAGAGCTCGGTTATGTGGAAAATGTGAGTATATCCTCTGGGAGACGAGCCACGTCCTAAAAGAAAAATAGAGCTGTGGCTCAGCGCCCTTAGCACAGTGGCTGCAGCACCAGCCATATACACTGAAGTTGGTGGGTTCCAACCTGGTCCGGGGCCAGCTAAACCACAATGACAACTGCAAAAAACAAACGAACAAACAAACAAACAAACAAAAACCCAGCTGCTATTCATCACGATGGGAGACTTCAAAATATAGCTTGTGATCCTGAAATCTGGCCAGGACTCACATTGTGTGATTACCCAAAAGCTATTCCTTTTGCATATGTTGGTTTTCCTTTCTAGTTTTTTTTTTCACTTCTGTTCTTTTTCTTTAGTTTTTTTCCTCACTACTTTAAACTGCCGGCATTATGTTTGAATTCACTATGCTATGTATTCCATCCTTGCCTTGGTGTTGCTTTCAATACTGGAAGTGTAAAGAGTTTCACAGAGTTTCAATTTGTTTTATAAGTATGTTCATGTCTGACTCTAGAAAAGTACTTTTATTAACAACGTGGACTTTGTGTGTAAGCATTGTGTGTGTACACAAAAACGTCGAAGCTTCCTCAGTAAATGAAGAAGGGTCCCCTTTGGATATGTTGCAAAAGATACAATTTCTCAAGATCTTGGCTCTTTGGGTGACTGCATGCGGGCTGGTGACCCGTCACGGTTTTTGATCCGTCTCATCAAAAGACTTCAGTTGTTCATTGAGGACTGCGGTGGTGAAGCTGGACCCACACAATTATCAACCACAGTGATATGTATTTATACATTTCCCTTTTTGACGCATTTTTTTAAATAAACACGGGTTGTATGCTCCTATAATATCCGTGCAACTGTTGTTAGTGTGCCTGAGTGTTTATGCTTGCAGAAATATTTATATTGGGCTGGGCGCAGTGGCTCTTGCCTGCAATCCCAGCACTTTGGGAGGCTGAGGCAGGAGGATTGCTTGAGGCCAGGAGTTCAAGACCAGCCTGAGCAATATAGCATCTCTACAAAAAATTTAAAAAATCGGCCAGGTACGGTGGCATATGCCTGTCGTCCCAGTTACTTGGGAGGCTGAGGCAGAAGGATTGCTTGAGACCGGGAGTTCGAGACTTCAGTGAGCTAAGATTGAGCCACTGCACTCCAGCCTGGGTGACAGAGTGAGATCTCATCTCTAAAAAAAAAAAAAAGAAAAAGAATTAGAAAAAAACACATTATTATTCCCTACCTACTTGTAAAGTGGCTCATAAAGTATTCTGTCATGTTTTTATCTTTCTCAAATGTAAATAAGTATCTTTTAAAGAATTTTTAAATTATTTTATGCAGAATTATATTTTGGGGATTTGTTTGTTGTTGTTGTTGTTTTGCAGTTTTTGACCAGGGCTGGGTTTGAACCTGCCACCTCCCGCATATGGGGCTGGCGCCCTAATCCTTTGAGCCACAGGCGCCACCCATATTTGGGGGATTTTGATCTCTTGGAATTTTAACATCCCAGACTGTGGCATCTGGGGTTGTTTCACAGGATTATGGTTCTGCTGCCTGACATCCTCATCTGCCATATGGACAGGTGGCACAGTGTGGAGAAAGGTCCAAGAGAAGTATTAAAAAATAACCTGTATGTCCCGGAGGCTGAGCCCGGAACCTCAAGGGTATCAGATTTGGCAGGAGACGGTGGCTGCAGCTCAGGCAAGGGCGGATGCTCCTCTACCACCAGGGGGCGACTATCAGCATCGGTATCTTCCACCTGCACTTCTGGGTGCTGTTCAGTGGCAGGAACTTGGGGAGAGGAAGGAGAGGAGAGAGTCAGACAGAGAGAAAAGCCAGGTCTCAGGGTGCCGCTGTGTTCTTAAGAAAAGTCCCCAGAAAGCATGTTTGATGGGCACTCTGGCAGCTTCGCTTCCCAACGGGGCCCACAGAAAAGCTCCATGCAGGGGTGCAAGAATGCAGTGTGCAGGGTCCCTGAGGGCCAGCTGCCACCAGCCGCTGCCCAGGAGACGCAAAGAAAGCTGCAAAGCCCCAGGAGCTCTCAGACAGCCTGGAGCTCGGCACTCCAGGCCCAGCCTGGCTTGCCTGTGTCTGGACAACAGTCATTGACCTGAGGCAGCAGCAGTGCTCAGAGGGGGTACAGGGATGTAAGAGAGCTGCAGACCTGCGGCTGGGCCTGTCACAGCCTGGTTTCCCTCTCTGGGCCTCAGTTTCCCCATCCCACAGTGTGGTGATGATGCCTCTGCAGGAGCCCTGAGACAGCTTCACGGGTCCTGAGCCTGGGTGACTGCCTAGGACAACTCAGGGCCCTGTGCATGTTTAAGGGGCTGCCCTTGTCCGAACCGCCTTCATGCCCTGTCTCGTCTTCCAGTTCAGCACCCCAAGTCTGCTCGGTAGTGGGGTGAGGCCCCCTGCACCTCACACTCTCTCCTCCTTCCCACGACCTGGGGAATCTCTTGTTAGGCTGGCAAGACGTCTTCCTTAACTTTTTAACATCTCCATTCCTGGTCTTCTCCTGAGGGCTTAGCAGTTAGTAAAACAAATGCCAGGGCCAGGTGTGGTGGCTCACGCCTGTAATCCTGGCACTCTGGGAGGCAGAGGCAGGTGAATTGCCTGAGCTCACAAGTGCAAGATGAGCCTGAGCAAGAGCCAGACATCGTCTCTGAAAATAGCTGGACAAGGCGGCACCTAGTGGGTAGGGCGCTGGTCCCATATACCAAGAGTGGTGGGTTCAAACCCAGCCCCAGCCAAACTGCAACAAAAAAACAGCCAGGCATTGTGGGGCACCTGTAGTCCCAGCTACTCGGGAGGCTGAGGAGAGAGAATTGCTTAAGCCCAAGGTTTGAGGTTGCTGTGAGCTGTGATACCATGGTACTCTACCAAGGGCAAAAAAGTGAGACTCTGTCTCAAAACAAAAGCCAAAAAGTCTTAAAGTTTTTCTCAGATCCCTCATCAGATTGCAAAATAAGTGTAAGCAGCTACACAGAGGGTTAGCCTTTGTCATGATGGCCATTAAAAAAAATAAATAAATAAAACAAGAAAGCATATATCCAACCGCTCACTCCCCATATAGGGGAGGCACCCAAACCATGCCTAGTTGCTGTTGGGTGGTCCTGCCCAGGTGTGGGGGGCAAAGTCCCTGAAGAGGGCGATGGAGCTGAATCTCAGGATGAGGACATGATGCCAGGCCTTTGGAGGTGCAGAGATGCTGGGCTGGCTGATGAACTTAAGGGGCTCCTGGCATGCATAAAAACAAGGAAATGCTCACACAGGTGCCCAAGTAGAGGGTAACACGTACTGCAAAGGAAGTCTGTTGCCCCTGACCAGAGGAAGCCTCTAAATGTCTCCATTTAATGCTCTTCAAGAATAGGAAGCCTGGTACCCCCAGGGCCCCTTGGAAAGGAAGGGGGCAGGGGTGCCCGCCTTAACCTGGGTACGACTCTGGAACCATGACTATCCCCACAGGAAAGAAGGGAAAACCCCCAAGAGTGGTGCTTCATTTCCCACCAGCTTGGTAGAAATGATATTGGTTTATATTATACTGATTATAGACTGAGAATAATATAGCCCTGGCCAAAAACTGCAAAAAAAAAAAAAAAAAAATATATATATATATATATATATATATATATATATATATATGATGATATTGTATTATTATTAATAAATTGGTTTAGAGAATAGTATTTACTCTCTGGCACTTCCTATGTGCCAACTAGGTATCTGTTCTCCTGGACTCTGAGTGTTTTTTGTTTGTTTGAGGCAGAGCCTCAAGCTGTCACCCTGGATAGAGTGCCGTAGCATCACCGCTCACAACAACCTCCAATTCCTGGGCTCAAGCGAGTCTCCTGCCTCTGCCTCCCAAGCAGCTGGGACTACAGGCGCCCGTCACAACGCCCGGCCTTTTGGCTGCAGCCATCATTGTTGTTTGCCGGGCTGGATTTGAACCTGCCAGCTCAGTTGTACATGGCTGGCGCCTTAGCCCGTTGAGCCACAGGCGCCGAGCCTATATTAAGTCTTTTAAATGTCCCAGCTGTTTTACAAGGTAGGTGGAGGAACAGAAGCTCAGAGAGGTTAAGAAAAATGATCAGGGTGAGGATCTGGGTCCCAGGCAGCCTGTTGTGGAGCCTGAACTCTGAAATCATCCTGAAGGTCCCCCACTCTGTGCCCACCTTGGCCCAGGAAAACAAGAGAAGGATGACAGTAGACCTTTTCTCAAAAAATATTCGGTTCTACCTGCCTGTGCTGACCTCAGAGGTGGCTGTGCACAGTGTCAACCAAAAACAAGCACACTGACCAATCAAAAGGCGAAGTGGGCAGGTCTCTGGTTTAGATTAGGGTAGAAAGTGACTGGGGTTAGTCCAGAGGCTCTAGGATGTCCCCGAGAGCTTTCTCACCAGACAGTGAACAGCAGCAGCAGCCAGAATGCCTGTATGGGGACCTCGTCACAATTAAATGGATCCAGACAGGACTTCCCTCTGCACTGGCCTCTGAGGGAGCCCCTCCTCCTTGCCTGCCTGGTTGTACCTGGCAGAGGTGGAATTTCCTCCAGAAAAGGAATTAGCTGAGCAGATATCAATAGTGCCCAGAAGGTCCAGCTCCCAGGAAACGCTCATAAGTAGATTTTATCTGCATTGGACCCCTACATCCTCTTCTGTTCTATTTTCTCCTTTAACTGCCTGCCTAACCTAGACTCCCGGCCCCATGACTCTTGGCTTGGAAATTTGAGTGACTTGTTTAAACTAAGGTGTGAGTGACTGCCTGTAAAAAAAGATGATGGGTGTACAGAAGGGAATATTTAACCAAAAGAAAAGAATTATTAAGGCTGGGTGTGATGGCTCATGTCTGTAATCCTAGCACTCCAGAAGGCCTAGGTGGGTGGATTGTTTGAGCTCAGGAGTTCGAGACCAGCCTGAGCAAGAGTGAGACCTTGTCTCTAAAAACTAATGATGTTGTAGTGGGTGCCTGTAGTCCAGGTACTCAGGAGGCTGAGGCAAGAAGATCTCCTCAGCCCAAGAGTTTGAGGTTGCTGTGAGCTATGACACAGCACTCTGCCAATGGTGACAAAGTGAGACTCTGTCTCAAAAAAAAAAAGAGCAAAGAATTATTAATTGTGGAATTTTAGGCATGGAGAGAAGGGGACTAAAATCCCTCAAGTCACCACCACAAAGCAGGATAAGGCATTGATCAGCAGAGGGACAAGGGGTGGTTTTTCTTGAGCACAGCTATGTCCTACATTATGACCACAGCACCACGTGGGAAGACTGTCCAAGCCATGCAGAAGCACATGCCACGGACACGAGCATGCTGGGTAGGTGAGACCACGCTACCTAGGAGGCGAATGGAGCTCCTGATCTCCTTGGCGAAGCTGGAATTGGACAAGGTGGTTCTCCGGGAGGTGAGAACAGGGATGCGGGTGATCGGGGGGCGATGATAGCTGGGCACATTGGGGAGGTGCTCCACCAGGCTCGGGGGCCCGGGCCCAGGGGCCACCTGGACAGGCAGCTGGTCCTGGACCAGGAGGTTCAGCTCCATGTTGCGACCTGGGTTAGCCATGGTGCTGGGGCCAGAGGGTCTCAGGCAGAAGCAGGACCTAGGGGGGCTGCAACCAGGAGCACAGAGTTGTGGGAGGCAAGAGAGGTGGACTCCTCCCACCAGCACCAACACACCCCAGCCTGGAGGCCCCCTGCACTGGTAGCAGTGCCACCCAAGGTCCGAAGCACACTTTTGTCCCGGGAGCTCAACGTCATCAAATCATGTTGCTGGTCTGCCCTGGAGCTTTGAGAGAGACAGCCCAGCAGACCCCCAATTTCTCATGCTCTCTCTACTTACAAACCACCAGTAGAACATCCCATCTCATATTCAGAAAGAATTAGAATCAAAAAACCCAGAAGTCTTAGATGCCAAGACTCTTAGACTCAAAGAACCCTGAACCCAAACATTCTTAGCCTGGCAGAATTTTCCAGTCCTGAGAAACCCTGGAGGCCAATCCACTTCACTTCCAGCCAGAAGCAATAACTCTTCCTAGGGTTCTGGGTCCCAAATCGGGTGGTGCATTGGAATCACCTGGGAAGGTCTGAAGATTTCCAACGGCCAGCCCCATGCCCAGAGATGTTACCTGGCATCAGGAATTTTTCAGTCTCCCAAGATGAATCCAGTGTGCAGTCAAGTTTGAGAACCAGGGCCCAAGGCTATTTCGTTTCTGACACCAATGTGCAAACAGACCACAGGCAATCTTGTTACCAGCAGATTCTGAATCTGCTGCAGGAGTCAGATTCTGCATTGCTAACTAGCTTTCGAGTGATGCCAAAGATGCTGATTCTAGGGCCACACTTTTGAGTAGTAAAGGACAAATGGCTATGCCCCAGTTCTTCTCAGAATGTGGCTCATACCACCTGTTTCCAAATTGCCTAAGAAAGGGGCCAAAACGGAACCTGCGGAACCTGCGTCTGCACCTCTTTGCTCCCAGTCTCACTCATCTATGTGGGAGCCCAGCCTCAGGCCTGGACTTCATAGAACTTCACGTGTGTCTGGAAGTTAGCAGAGAACGCTTTTTAAAGATCAGGTGGGGAGTGAGCTCCAGACACCCAGGGTCGGGACCCCTGGGTGCAGTCTCATTTCAGTCTGGGGGGCTGGGAAACATCATTGTCCCCATTACTGATACCTCCCTCAGTGCCAGCCACAGTTCTGGGTGCACTGTTGTCCCTACTCTGCCCCAAAACCTGAGTCTGGGCCACACAGTGAGGAAGGGAAAGAGGATGCAAGGAGTGAAGTGTAGTTTTGTGCCTTGACCTCTGGGCCAAATGTGGCATACACCAAGCCTCAGTCTTCCCATCTGTATAATGGTTTGTCTGCCTCCTAGGGCAGGGAAGCATCTGTGGCTCGGGAATATGGAGGAGTGTAAGGCACGAAACACCCACAGGCCAGGCCTCAGGGTCTGCCTGCCCCCAGCTTCTTGGCTTGGCCGTTGTTCAGCTCCCCTGGACTCTCTCCCCACCTTTCCGGGCGTTCTCAGGATGAGAGTAGGGTGGTCAATGACAGCCAAGTGCACATGCTGGCTACAGCCTGGAGATCTTAACTGTCAGGAAAACCTCATAAAGAGAGGTGGAGTCTAGGACATGCTGTCAACGAACTCTGGTCCCAATTTTCACTCAGATATGTTATGTCTAAGCCAAACCCTCAGAGGGTAGGAGCCCAGAGAGCTGCATTCTCACTGAAAGGAGGTGGCAGGAAAGATTGGCTGGGTGTGGGGTCTCCGAAATACATCATGGGGCTGTGATGATATGGCTCCAAGACACAGAGGATGAGAAGGAGACAGAGACGAGGAGGGGTTGCCCCTGGAGTGAGGGTACCCCCAGCCTGAATGTCTCTGGACATCCTTATACAGCCTCCCACCCCAAACCCCACCACACACCCACCTCCTGAGCTGGCAGCCTTGGACTCAACCTTGGCTTTGATCTCAGCCTCAGCCTCAAGCTCAGCCTCCTCCAGCACCTCCTGCAAAAGTGAAAGTGCACATGGAAGCTATGACCATCAGCCCCTCGGCCCTAGTCTAACACAGCCCCTGTCTGATCTGCCCCATTCTGCTTCTTGCCTTGCCTGCCAGTCGGGCCCTGCCAACTTTCTGGGCGTATGGGGAGATGGGCTGCAACCTGCAGAGGGCAGTGCACACAGGAGCCACAGACTCTGGCGCCAGACCTGTCATCTGCAATGAGGGGAACTCCCCATGCAGCCCTGAACATGTGGGGACAAGGCAACGAAAGCAGCCATCATGGACTCCCTACCTAAGGACCACACTTCACATGTGCAAGCCCTTTGGGACCCTCCTGCAAACCCCAGGAGGCGTTTGTAGTCCCATTTTACAGGTGGCCTCTGAGGCCCCCAGTGGGGAGGCAACTAGCCCAGAGTCAGGCAGGCCGGTGGGGACTGGAACCCAGATCTACCTACCTTGCCATGGCCAAGGACTTTCCTGACACAATCCAGGGGTGTCAACCTGCAGCCCACCATCACATGCCTGATCTTGTAAATACTTTTTTGCTTATCTGTGGTGTTGGGTATTGTGAAAAGTAAGCATGAACCTTCTTTTTTTTTTTGCTAATCATCTTTCATCAGTGTTTGTGTATTTATTGTGTAGCCCAAGGTGAGTCTTACTCTTTCACTATGCGGCAGAGAAGAAAAAGGGTCAGACGCCCCCGGATCCCTGCTCTGAGCAGGACCTCACCAGACTCATGGCCCTACTCCCCCTTCTGCCCTTGGGCATCTCAACAGCCTAAGATGAGTTGAGATCCAGGAAATGTCTCCCTAGAAAAAGGTGGACAGGGTCCCAGCCCTTTCTCCAACTCCAGGCTGGGCCTCAGAGGTGCTCTAGTGCCTGATACTTCTCCATACCTGATGTGAGGCCTCCAGGGACTGGGTCTCCTCTACTGAGCTCTGGTCCACGCACACCTGCTCCACCAAACAGCTATCCAGCAGGACTCTGTGACCGCCAGGGGCAGGAGAAAAGAACTAGGGTTAGGTGTGTTAAAGGTTTCTTGATCCCTGCTAAGTGCCAGGCTCTGTGCGGGGAGCAGGGGCATGGGGATGCTCAAGAACATGCCCCACGGCATGAGGACCCCATGGCAGCGTCCCGCTAATAGTCACTCTATCTGAGCTGTGCACTCAGCAGGGGGCCGTGAAATATAAGCCAACTCTGCTAGGAAGGAAGGCTTCCCAGAAGAGGTGACCTGTAATGTCCTCGGCCTCAAGGATGATAATTTTACCACCTAGAATAGGTAAGGAAGGGTGTCCAGGGAGGGGAAATAACATGTGCCAGAAAAGCATGGAGAACCTCGGGAGGAGCTATCCTCTGGTGCAGAGTTTCAGAATATTTGCCCAGGGCTCCCCCAGAGAACCTCCGGGCAACCTGGGTAATGCAGAGTGTTGAAAAGAGTGAGGCCCAGAAAGGTAAACTGATCCG
Source organism: Arctocebus calabarensis (assembly GCA_963573935.1). Lineage (NCBI taxonomy): Eukaryota > Metazoa > Chordata > Mammalia > Primates > Lorisidae > Arctocebus > Arctocebus calabarensis. The sequence goes on from CAUYON010117993.1 coordinate 19,008, forward strand.
ACCAAAATCACACAGCAAATTGTCTCAAACCACACAAACCTTGAACCTGGGCCCTGGTTCTTTCCACACCATGACATCAGAGGCACACTGCATCTGCTGAAGTTTCCAGGGCTCCCTGGCCCAGCATACATAGGTGCCAGGGTTAGAGGTGAGGGACAGGGAGCAGGAGGGGCTGTGGCTAATTGGAGAATACACATCTATCTGAAGGCAGCAACCCTACTGTGCTTGGAGCAGGGACCCAGGTGACCAAATCTTTAAATTTTCTTCCCTTTTTTTTGAGATCGAGTCTCACTTTGTCACCCTCAGTAGAGTGCCATGGCATCATCATAGCTCACAGCAACCTCGAACTCTTGGGCTCAAAAGATCCTCTTGCCTCAGCCTCCCAAGTAGCTGGGACTACAGATGCCCACCATAATGCCCAGCTAATTTTTCTATTTTTAGTAGAGGCAGGGTCTCGCTCTTGCTCAGGCTGGTCTCAAATTCCTGAGCTCAAGCAATCTACCAGCCTCAGCCTCTCAGAGTGCTAGGATTACAAGTGTGAGACAGTGTACCCAGCCAGATCTTCCAATTTTCAAAAGGAGACAACTATGTGTTTTTAAGACAGAATCTGCTGATATTTAGATGCTGGTAATTAATTCAAATGAATATGTCTATATTAATACGTAGATATCCAAAGAGACTGTCTCCAGGCTTACGGGGACTCTTAGATGTCCATGTGTGATGTCTAGGTTAAAATGATGACTCAGGACCAAATGTTTTTTTTTAGTTAGGATTAGTTCTTGCTTCCTCAAAGACCTAACTCCACTGTCACTCCTGTCACTAAGGGGCTCAAAGAGGATGCTCCAGAAAACCTGGATTCACTATCCTCTAACCCGAGGGCTGAGATGGACAGAGGTGGGGATGGGATTGCAGCCCAGTCTGCTCGGATCACATTGCCGCAGTGGCTCCCCAGGCTGTGTGCTAGGCCCTTTGTGGACGCTGTCTCCCTGAATCCCAGTACAAATAACTCTGAGAAATCTACAAACTTAAAAGACAACAGACTAAAGAACAAAAACCGTGTGGTCATCTCAGTAGATGCAGAAAAAGCACTGGACAAAATTCAACATCCTTGTGATAAAAACTCACAGCAAATTAAGTATAGAAGGAATATACATCCTCACAATAAAGGCCATATATGACAAACCCACTGCTAATGTCATATTCAATGATGAAAATTTGCAAGCTTTGCCTCTAAGATCAGGAATAAGACAAGGATGCCCACTCTCAGCACTTGTATCCAGCATAGTGCGTGAGGTCCTACCCAGATCAAATAGGCAAGAGAAAGAAATAAAAGGCATTGAAATGGAAAGAAAAAAGTTAAATTGTCTTTGTCTGTAGGTGACATGATTTGACTCCTAGGCCAGGCATGGTGGCTCACATCTATAGTCCCAGCATTTTAGGAGGCTGAGATGGAGAATTGCTTGAGGCCAGGAGTCTGAGATCAGCCTGGGAAACCTTATCTCTACAAAAAAATTTAAAAATTTTTTTAAACCAGCTCAGCGCCTGTGGCTCAATGGGCTAAGTCACCAGCCACGTACACCTGAGCTGGCGGGTTCGAATCCAGCCTGGGCCCACCAAACAATGACGGCTGCAACCAAAAAATGGCCGAGCATTGTGGCAAGCGCCTGTAGGTGGAAGCAAGAGACTGGCTTGAGCCCAGGAATTGGAGGTTGCTGTGAGCTGTGATGCCACAGCACTCTATCCAGGGTGACAGCTTGAGGCTCCGTCTCAAAAAAAAAAAAAAAAAAAAAAAATTTAAAACCTGAACAAGAACAAGGCCCCATCTCACAAAAAAAAAAAAAAAAAAAAAATAGCTGGGCGCTACAGTGAGCACCTGTAGTCCCAGCTGCCTGGGAGGTTGAGGCAAAAGAATTGCTTGAACCCTAGAGTTTAAGATGGTGGGTTTAAACCTGGCCTTGGCCAAAAGCAGCCAAAAAACCCCCAGAGTTTGGGATTGCTGTGAGCTAAGATTCCATGGCACTCTACCAAGGGCGACCAAGTGAGACTCGGTCTCAAAAAAAGAAAACAAAAAATAAATAAATAAATAAAAGCAATGATATGTTATTGACTTTCATATTAATGACTTTCATGGGTCCTGGGCATGTTAGCCCTTCCTCCCCAAAAAGAAATTAAAGATTATTTTTGCATTTGTATAAAGATTAACATGTTAATATTAATACATTACATATTACCTATTAAGACATTACCCCATTACAGAGTATCTAAAAGTTCATTTTGGGGGTCTGATTTTAAAAGAAATTAAACATTCTTGCAGGCCCCTAGAGGTAGTTTGAGCACTGTGCCTGCCACGTGAAGAAGTCAGCCTCGCACAGATTGGCTAAGATGGGTCGTCTGCTGCAAGGGGGCTGAGTAGAGGCTTTCCCCCAAACAGATACAGACAGCTTCTCAGCTCTCTGCCAATAGCACAAAGGCTCAAGAAATGAACTGCCCTCCAGCTAGAGGCTTCCTGGAGTCTTGCTTACTCTGGGATCAGGCCAGGAAATCACGGTATGGCCATGGGCAAGTCACCTAGAAGCCCCCAGGCTGCCTCCGTTTGCTCAACTGTCAAGTGGGTGGGAGTTTCTGGGCCTGGGCAGCCTGATTTGTTTGACTGACGTCAGAAGAGCCAGTGAGAATCTCATAGAAAAGTCAAAAATAACTGTCAAGTGTTGTTCTTGGGATTCTTCTGGATTCTTCATCTCTAAACGTTGGTATGCAGCTGGCCTTGTCTTCAGTACTGAGTGTCCACTTTGGGGCCAGCGTGACTTGGGATGGATTCCCAGTTCTGCACTTCTTGGCAGGGCACCCCTGGACACGCAGGGCTCCTTGCCGAACCTCAGTTCTCTCATCTGTGAGACGGAATTAATAATAGAATCTGGCATTCAGCCTGCCTTAGCATGGTGTCTGGCACGGGGAAAAGTACTAATCAATAGCTTTTATTATTGCTCCTGTCATTATTATTATTAATCCCAGAGGAGGCAGTAGTCTACAGGGCTATGAAATCACACATGTGGGTTGGGGAACAATTTGCACAAACATCTCCAGGTATTAGGAGCCCAGTGATGCCCTGACAACATCACCAGGGGCTGTTTGGGGGCTCATGTACTAAAGTCACATTGTCCTAGCTCACCAGTGTAACCAGTACCTGCCACGGCTCCCTCTTGCCCAGGCCAGAAGCAGCAGGCCATCAACTCCCAGAATGTCCCTAAGTCCCAGGGATTTCCAAGCAGAGAAACAGAGATTGGCTGAGCTGGATTTCCTGCAGGCCATTCAGGATTTCCAAGTTAAAAATCCAGAGAACAACAGTGGCAACCAGCTCTCAGGAATTTACCAGTCATGTCTCCCCCAACCAAGCCACCCAGAAGGCTGTGCCCCACCCATTAAGGTCCTCATTGGACCTTCGGCAGACTCTCCACCTGAAATCCCAACCCCAAAGAAAGAAGGAGAGGAGTCCTTAGGGAAAAGCAGGCACCTACTTGGGTCTGTCTATCTTTGCCAGCAAGGATAGCCATGGTGCAGGAGTTCAGCTGGGGGCTGTGACATTCATCCCAAAGCCTAGGGTTGATGCATGCAAGTGGAGAATTTGAAGAGCCCCAGCCCAGCCATGAGACCAGCTTCCAAGCCAGTGTGGCTCGAGTGGCGGATGATCCACCAATCCCTTCTGCTCCTAATCAGATTTGGGGTATGTGCAAGGAACTGCAGAAGCACCCCCAGGGAGGCCAGGTGGGACCAAAAGGCCACAGTTGCTAGGAAAAGCCGAGCTGTTGCCTACAGAGACCGGGTCGCTAGGCGACCATCTGCCTGTTACCAGGGCCCTGGCGTCATCAGTAACCTGTGCTCTGCAAAGCTGGCCAAGAGCATCCTACCCCAGCCAGTGACAGCCCAGCTCCACTTACCCCAGGCTTCATACCCTCTGACCCTGGCCCTCAGATCATTCACCCTGTCACCATTGTGTCATTGTCCCTCCCTGGGCCTGGGGCCCAAAAGTTCCCTGGTTAACACTCTGGGTGGACATTTGCATGAATGTGTGCGGACAGTGCTATAGGCACGCACTGGTGTGTGTGAGCATGTCTGCAAGAGTGTCATGTGGGTATGTACAAGTGCACGGATGTGTACCTGTGTGCACACATGTATGTGCACATGTGTGTAAGTGTGCTGCACAGGCTTGCACATATATGCAGAATGTGCATGGAGGTGTGTGCATGTCTATACACGTAAGTGCATCCGTGACCCGGGGTGGGCGGCTGGCACATACGTGTATAATGCAGATACACATGTGTGTGCCCATGCGTACTGCATTCTGAGAAGATTTGCATGGTTAGCACATGTGCATACATGTGAGCACAGTTGATCACTGCCCTTCAAGGGGTGTTTCAGCTCAGGGGCAGTAGCAAAGACAGGAGTTTTCAGGCCTGTGCATTGTGTGCACAAGTTTAGTGGAGGAGCGACCCAGAGCTACTCCAGGTAGAAGCAGGCAGAAAGCCATGGGTGAAGAACCGTGCTGGTACGATGAGGCAGCATCCAAGGCCTTCACCTTCCTGGGGCTGGGGGGGGTGGTGCCCAGAGGCAGAATTAGGACTGTGTTGTAGAAGGCATAGAGAAGCAAGCTTAGTTTGGGTGTAAGAAATAATGCACAAGGTAGAAGTGTATATGCATGAAATTAAGAAGTTGTGAGCTCCCCATCATTGGAGGTAAGCAAGTAGAGTCTGTGTGGCCTCTGGTCAAGGATAGGATTATATGTAAACCGAGCAAGGGTAGACTAGAAGCGCAAGACATGGGGCCAGCTCCCAGCCCTGAAATCCTGCATGTCTCATGGTTTAACTATTTCCTAATCAGAACTAAAAGAGACTCTCAAAGGGGCCGAGAACATCAATGAGTGTTGATGGGGCACTCACTCCGGGCCAGGCCCTCCCACCATCACTGCTGGCCTGATGACCCCTCTACAAGAGGCTATTTTACCCCCACTTGACTAGTGGAAGCAGCAGCTCCAGCAGGTCCACCACTTGCCAAGGTCACTCTGATTAGGAGCAAAGCTGCATTTTTGATGCCAAAGCTGTTGCTCCTGACACCCCTGGTGCTATCTTGTCCAGGCCGTGGGCAGAGGGACAGGTCAGGGAGGAAGGATGTGGGACAGGAGGCAGCATGGTGGGCAGAGTGACAGGGATAGGGATTAATGCTAGGTGGCGGGAGCAAAGGAAAGAGCAACTTACTTACGCCTCACTATTCCCCCCGCCTCAATCTCTCCCAGCACGGCTGCCAGGTCATGCTACTTTCCTGCTCACAAACCTTCACTGGCTCCCTACTGCTTCTTGGCAGCCTGGTTTTGACACCGCCTTTCCTCCTCAAAACACTTTCAGTCTGCCTATGAGACCAGAATCCCAACACCACGTCTCCGGCCCACCCTCTCCCTCTCCTGATTCCAGGCTCAGGGGTCCAGCTGCCTGCTCTGCACCCCCAGGTGCACCCCCACCTGTCAGCCACCCTTCTGTCCTCCCCACATAGCTCAGACCTTTCTCCCTCTTAGTGGTTTCTGATCTCCATCTTTTTAACCTTTATTTTAAACGAACTCTTCCGCATGCTGTAATGCTGAAATCTGTATGGATGTGGGTGGAGAATCGACCATTAATGGGCAACAGAGCAGGATCCAGGGCAGCCTGGGAAGGCATCAGAGGCAATCTTGGCGTCACTGGGGGTACCGAGGAGAGACAGCGTTGGCTTTGTTAATGATGGGGGGAGCTGTGAGCCCACCACAAATGCATGTATCTTTTTGTGCATTCAGCTAACCCGTATTTGGTACCTACTGTGCACCAGACATGTTTGTGGCTCTGGAGACGTGGCAGTGAAAAGAGCAGAAAAAAGTCCCAGCCTCATCGAGGTTGCATTGGTGCGTGTGCACAGCGGGAGGTGTTCGGTGGTGGATAGTATGACTCCCGGGTCTTTCTGAGCACAGCAGGGGACCCACAGCTTCTCCCAACCTCTCCGGTCAAAGCCAACTGCACAGAACAAAGGGAAGGGGCCCCCCGCAGGAACCCTGCAGTCCCTGACCAGAACCCTGCCTCCGTGGGCGGTCCTTAGCCATGGGAACAAGTGACTTACTTAGGCTCCTCCTCTTCCTCTTCCTCCTTCTCTATATCCTCTTCTTCCTTCTCTCCATCATCTTCCTCCTTCTCTTGATCCTCTTCTTCCTTCTCTCCATCCTTTCCCTCCTTCTCTGCATCTTCTTCCTTGTTCTCTACATCTTCTTCCTCCTTCTCTACACCCTCTTCCTCCTTTTGTCTATCTTCTTCCTTGTTCTCTACATCTTTTTCCTCCTTCTCTACACCCTCTTCCTCCTTCTGTCTATCTTCTTCCTTGTTCTCTACATCTTCTTCCTCCTTCTCTACACCCTCTTCCCCCTTCTCTCCATCTTCTTCCTTGTTCTCTCCATCTTCTTTCTCCTTCTCTACACCCTCTTCCCCCTTCTCTCCATCTTCTTCCTTGTTCTCTACATCTTCTTCCTCCTTCTCTACACCCTCTTCCTCCTTCTGTCTATCTTCTTCCTTGTTTCCTACATCTTCTTCCTCCTTCTCTACAGCCTCTTCCCCTTTCTCTCCATCTTCTTCCTTGTTCTCTACATCTTCTTCCTCCTTCTCTACAGCCTCTTCCCCTTTCTCTCCATCTTCTTCCTTGTTCTCTACATCTTCTTTCTCCTTCTCTACACCCTCTTCCCCCTTCTCTCCATCTTCTTCCTTGTTCTCTACATCTTCTTTCTCCTTCTCTGCACCCTCTTCCTCCTTCTCTCCAAAGTCTTCCTCCTTTTCTACATCCTCTTCCTCCTCTTCAATCCGGGGCAGCTCCCTGAGTTAGGGTTAGAGGCAAGAGGTGAGTCCACCTGGAGCTTCTCCCAGAATCTCTCTCCTTCTTTGTTTTCTGTAGGATAGCCCGTGACTCCCCAGACTGGGACTGGACTCTCCAACCGAGGCTCTCCAACCTGGATGCCCCCATCTGAGTGCCCCTGAGCTTTGTTTAGCAGCAAGCCCTCTTCACTTCATGAGGGACCTGTCCCATCCCCTTACTGTCCTAGTGAAGATCCTAGAATAGCCTCTGACCCTCTCTGGGCCTCAGTTTACTCATCTTAGTGATGTGGGTTATGGGTTTGAGACCCCAAGACCTCCCAGCTTAAGCTCCCACTATCACCAAGTCTCACTAGAGGGAACAAACATCATAACATCCCTAAAAATGGTGAATGGAAATCACTATACACAATCCCACACTCCAGGCCCAGTGACCCAGCTGTCCCCACTCTGGAAACCTACAGCTGTACTCAGACATGGGCAGGACATGCATACAAGAGTGCTTGTTGTGGAACTGTTCACAATAATAAAATTTTGGAATCAACATAAATGTCCATCAACAGTGGACAGGTTGAATGAATTGTGGTATATCCACGCAATGGAATACTATGCAGCCATAAAGAATGAGAATGATCTCCATGTACTGAATGTGGAAAGACTTCAAGCTATGTTGTTGAATGAATACAGCAAGGCATGAACAAGTACATGTGCAAAAAAAAAAAAAAAGACAAAGAAGAAAACAAGAAGAGGAGGAGGAGGAAGATGAAGATGAAGAAGACAAAGAAGATGAAGAAGAAGGAGGAGGAGGAGGAGAAGAGGAGGAGGAGGGGAGATGCAGGCTTACATATGCCCAGACTGTCTCCAGAAAGTTCATAAGAACCTGGTGCTCATTGTGCCCCTGGGGCTGGGGCTGGGGCCTAGAGGGAGAGGGAGGCAGGCTTGCTTCCTGCTTTCTGCCCTTTTATAACTTTGGGAGTCTGTACGACATGCCAGTTACCTTTGCAAACAATGACTAATTTTTTTCAGGACCTTCTCTGATTTCCTACCTGGGTATCTCCTCCACAGCTTCGTTCTCTTCTTCATAAACCAGAACCACCGCTGTTTCCATCGGGATGTTGTTGTCACTCTGGTGGGTTTCCTCCCAGTCAGGGTCAACCTCCTCTAGGATGAGGTCAGGCTCCACTTGCCCTCCAGGGAGGATGCTGACTACAGGGGACACAGGAGGAGCCTTGTGTGGGATGTTGGGGAGAGCGGGCTCAGCCTTGGCTGTCTTCAGCAGTGAGGAGATGGCACCCACTTATGGGACCTTTAGCAACCAGATCAGTGCTCAAGTGATGAGGTGAAGCCCATGCTCATTTGCCCCATCTCCTTCCATTACATCCCCCCTTTTCCCTCTTGAGACAGAGCTTTGATTCCTATTGATCAAGTTTGTCTCACTAGGGGCAGCTTAGTGGTTTGTGCAAGAAGCAGAAACAATGTTTCTAATCACAGGTGATGTCAAAAGACCCAGGCTCAGTGTCCACTTTGCTACATCCTCCTGCAGGGTGGCCTGGATTGTCCTGAGGGATGCAGAGAAAGCCTGCCTGCCACCTCTTATCTGGATGCCACCCCCTGGTGACAGCATACCCATGAAATCAGCACTTGCTTCTGAGAGTCCTTCTCCCCCTCCTGGACTTAGATGCTCCACTCTCCAAAGATATTGGCCTTTTTCACGGGGACACTCCCCACCTTCAGAGAGGAGTCTGTAATTTTCAGCATTTCTTCATGTACCTGGTCCTCAATACTGAAAACACCATGGGCAGATGAGCTTGGCACAAGCTCACAAGAAGTACAAGGGTGTCCCATCAGAAACCTAAGCCGGTCCTCAGGAGGGTGTCAGGGAGAAAGGAGGAGATAGCCTGGGAAACAGGTGTTCCCAAAAAGCTCCAGGGATCTTGGTGGCTCTCAAGCCAAGCGTGAATTAGTAACGCTGACTTTAAATGGGAGTCAGCCTCCAGTCTTACTCTGTGACCTTAGAAGTTCTTGTTTATGGTGTAGCATCAGAACAATAACAGTAATGGTAACCTTCATTTTTGAGCAAGAGCACCATCCTTGTACTGTGTGCCAGGCCCTGTGCTAAGTGACTTACATGGCTTGACCCCATTAGTCTTCACATCAACATTTTGAGGTTATAATTATGATCCCCATTTTACTTTCTGTTTTGTATTTTATTCCCCATTTTACAGATGAGCAAACTGAGACATAGATAGATACCTTCTTTTATGGGAAGTTTCCCAAGTGCCAGGCATGGAGCTCCTGGCTTCTAGGTACCGGTATTGTCCCTGTCTCACAGAGGTGGCACTGCTTCCCCTCTAGGGAAACCCCCAACAAGCATCCTGAACAGGCCTTTTCCACAGTACGTCCTGGCTTCTCAAGACTCTGAAAATGTCACTGTGATTTGACCAGGAAAGCTCCTCCAAGTGGGACCACCAAGCCCCTGATGTGGGGCACGTGGCATTCTGTGCTGCTGGCCAGCAATGGGGTAGCATCTTCTCTCTGAACAGCCCCTTGGAGTGCAAACTTCGGCCTAGGCATAGCAGGGGACATCCAGGGGACAGACTATCTTCTTGCCTGAGAGCTCATTAGTTTTCATAGCAAACCCAAAAGGTGAGAACACTACTCTTTCCATTTTATAGAACAGAGAGCTAGCTCAGAGAGGCTGAATGTCTTGCCCAAAGCCACACAGGAAGTTGGAGGCAGAGCCAGGTCTCCTGACCCCTGTTTCCCTGGAGTGCCATCCCGGTCATAAACATGCCTCGTGAGCATCTCACTGGCATGGTGGCCACACCGTGATGGTGCTCTGTTTAAGGGGTGACGTGGTCCTTGCTTATACACTTGCTTTCCTTTTCACAAACCTTTTCTTTAGGCCCCATTTCATAAGCAAACACTTTGTAAGAATTTCCTCTGTCCATCTCTGCAACAGGCCTGTGAGGCATGCCCTATACTGTCCCTACTTTAGCTCTGAGAAGAGGGTATTGAGCTTGGGTAGGGATGGGGCATACCAACACAGCCCCCAGAACAGGACCTAGCAAACTGACGGAGGAGCCGCTGGCCCCCCAGGAGCTCCCAGCCCTTCTCTGGAGGTGTCTCATAGCTCTCCCAGTTTCTCCAGCCCTCCCAAATTCCTAAGGGTTGTGGGTGCTCCAGCTTCGTCCTCCCCGGCAGGCCTGGGTCATGAAACTCCAGCCTCCTGACTCTCCCTGGTCCAGGCCCACATCTCCTTCCGCGCGGCTCCATTCTGAACCCTCTGCTTCTCATTCACTGGGTATTTCTCAAAGTGTGGTCCAGCCCTTCTCCCATGATCAAAATCAATTGGGAAGGTGGGTCCTTCTCAAACAAGCAAACTCTCTAAATCTCTCTTGAAGATTTAGGGGTAGGACCTTCTTCACAGTTGCCACCGGGTGCTTCAGAGGTGACCCCGCTTTGATTGCTTTCCCTCCCCCAGGTGCTTGCTCAGCCCCAGAGTAATCTTTCTGAAGTCACTCCCCTACTCAACCACCTTCAATGGCTCCCCATTGCCTGCAGCCTGGTCTAAAGTCAGCCTCCACCTTTTCTAGTTTTATCCTCTGCATTAGGACTCTGGGCTCCAGATGAGCCAAAGTGCCCGCCACTCTCCGACACACCCCTCTTTCCTTTGCCGCCAGGCATTTGCTCACTTTATTCCATCTACTATGTTTGCCCTCCCCTCACCAACTGTTCCAGCAGAGGTAGGGAACCTGCAGCCTGCTGATTTCAAGATTGTTCTTTTTTAAGCACCAAAAGAGACAAGAAAGCCTTCATTGTCTCTGCAGACAAAAGGATTTGTCCTATAAAATTTAGATTCAAAAAAAATAAATAAATAAAATTTAGATTCAGTCAAAAGGCCACACTCAAGGATCCAGAAAGCCACATGTGGCCTTAAGGTTGCTCATTCCCTACCTCTGGAAGGAGCTGGTGCCGCCAACCCTCAGGTACCAGCTGCTGCTCAGACCCTCCTGACAGTGTGGGCCCTTTACAGGCTGGTCTTCCTGATTTTCAAGAGAAGCCAGATTTTGATTTTATACATAAACCCACCTGACATTGAAATGTTCACAACTAATTCTAATTTTGAAAATTACTTCTTGGCTGAAACAAAGACATCTGTGGGCCAGCTGGGACCCAGGGCCCTGGGCTCGGAACCCCTGGTCAATTTCTCCTCCTTCCCTGCAACACCCATATCCTTGGCCATGGCTTATTTCGCCCACCCACTTTTAAAACCCAAATATTTATTTTAGCTTTATCCTCAGCAATAATAGCTAGCAATCGCAGGTTTGATTTATGCTCTTTTTTACACGCTTTTTTAATGTTAAGTACAATGTGTATAGATGTCCACTGGGGTGGGCCAGGCCCTTGGAAGAGAGAATGTGGCCAGGCCTAAGGAGAACCTCTCCAGGGAAAAATTGTCCCATAGGGGCACTGACTGTGCCAGGCACCATGCTGAGGGCTGTGTCTTTAACAAAGAGAGAATCAATACCAGAGTCCTCCATGGGGCTTTTTCTTTTTAATTAAAAAAAATATTTTAGAGATGAGGTCTTTCTCTGTTACCCAGGATGGCCTCAAATTCTTGGGCTCAAGCAATTCTCCCACCTCTACCTCCTGAGTATCTGGGACTACAGGTGCCACCGCGCCCGGCTATGGAGCTTCTCCCCAGCCTTCCGTTGGGGAAGTCTGTTTCCTAGCCTAAATCTCAGGGGCTTCCCAGGGCTGGCCTTTCCTTTGTTCTGGTCTGGGTCCTGGTCCCTTGCCAGGTACCCTGGAAAAAGCTCTGGGGCTGATGTAGGTGACTCTGGCTGCCCCTGTCCTTCCTGGGAGTATGTGGAGGGGCAGGGGTTCACTGTTCAAATCTGGGGGAGTGGCCACCTCCCCACCCCCGGAAGTTCTTCTCATCTGGGCATCCTTCTCTCCTTCCATCCATCCGTCCGTGTGTCCATCGCGCTCTCCCAGATCCCCTTCTCCCTTGTTTCAGAGGCCTCCAGCTGCCATCACCCCTGAAACAAAGGAGAAGACAGAGGGTGGATGGCGGGGTGGACAGGCGGAGGCAATGAATGGGGGAGGCCTGGGGACACTCATCCCCCAGCCCCTCAGAGTCTCCCCATGTTGTGGGTTGAATAGTGTCCCCCAAAGAGATAACCCCAAGTCCTAACCCCATTACCTGTGAATGTGACCTAATTTGCAAATAGGGTCTTTGCAGATGTGATTAAGTTAAGGATCTCAAAGTGAGATCATCCCGGATTTAGGATGGGCCCTAAATCCAGTGACTGACGTCCTTATAAAAGAAAGACGAGGCGGGTTTCATGCTCATAGACACAGAGGAAAAGGCCATGTGGAGACGGAGCAGAGGTCGGAGGACGGGCAAACCTGGGAGCATCAGGGGCTGCCAGCAGCCTCCAGAGGCCCAGCCGGAGCACAGGACAGCACCTCCCTTAGAGTCTGGGCAGGGACCGATCCTGCCAACATCTTGATTCTGGACTCCTAGCTCTTGAATTGGAAGAGAATCTATCTCTGCTGTTCAAAGGCACATGATGTGCTGCCATTTGTTACGGCTGCCCTTGGAGACAAATCCACGCAGGCTTCCAGCCCCTGTGCAGAATCTGCCACCCACGATGCCCTCTGGGAACTCTGAGGAGGCCCTGACCACAGCTGGCTGGGAACCCAGCCTCCTTCCAGAGGAGCAGTGGGCGCTGTAACCTCAAAGCAGTGAGCGGCCTCTGGAGGGTGTCTGCCCCAGGAGACATTTTTTGGTTCTTTTAGCCTTTGCCTGACTGAGCAGCTCCTGCCAGGCCAGGTGGACTCTAGTCACCACTCCACAAGATTTGCTGTGTGACGTTGGGCAAATGGCTTCAATTCTCTGAGCTCTGCTCCCTGTCTTCGGCTCTGGGGGGTCCCTGCTCTGTGTCTGTCCCAGAATAGCCAGGAGCTCCATGAGAGGGCGAGTGTGCCCTGCTCTGAGCACACCTCTCACATCATCACAATCACTATAAGCCATGACAAGCAAATTCTCTAAATCTCTCTTGAAGATTTATGGGTGGAACATTCTTCATAGTTGCCACCAGGTGCTTTTCCTCCCTTAGATGCTTTCTCAGCCCTGGAGTAAGCATCCCTGGGCCTCTCCATCAGGCCTGAGGTCACAGCTGGCCAGCTGTCTGCTCCAGGCCATGGTGGCCACCCACTGTGCTCATGAAGACCACCATCAGCCTAGCGAGACTGGGGCAGGGCACAGCCTTGCAGACACAGTGGGGCATCCTTGAGACACTCTGTGGCCCACAGTCACAAGGCTTGTGCCAGGATGGAACAAGGGATGTCACCAGTCACAGGCTCTGAACACTGTTTTGCTCACTTCTAGACCCATCACAGGCCTGGCACATAGTAGGTCATCCATAGTTATGAATTGTTATGAATGAATGAATGAATGAATGAATGCCTGTCCAATACTTGCCTTTCTAGAGGCTGTGAAATGAAGTTAGAGTAGATTCTGCCCCTAGTCTCTTCCTGACCTCAGTCCTCTGTCCCCACACCTGGCTCAAGGCTGGGACGAAAGGTATCACATACCTGCCCACCCCACCGCAGGTGAGGGGGACACCAAGCTCCAGGGGGCTGGAGTCTATGGGGTCTGGCTCCTCCAGGGAGATCCCACCCCAGGACTCCGCTTGACCAAACCCACTTGCCCACCTGCCACTGTCTTGGCCTGGGTGTTGTTTTTTCTGTATAGAAAAGAGCTAGAAGCCAGACGCAGGAGGACTTCCAGCCAGCATCTGGCCCTGGGCCAGGCCTTTGGATACCTGTTAGGACTGACCAGAGGTGGGGCCTGCAGGGTCCCAGCCGGGAGACCCCAGGCCTGGCCAGGGACGGCCCCCTCAGATCCGAGGACAACAGACAACCCTCCCAGGGACGCACATGGAGACCCACTAATGCCACTCACTGGTCTGCACTTCACACGTCCCAGGGCAGTCTGGCTCCTGCAGGGGACAAAAGTGGAAAAACTGCTGTGGCTCCCTGGCCTACCTCCATCCTCCAACCCCCCCACCTCCACCAGCACAAGCAGGAGCAAAAGGGCCTTTCTTCCTTCCCTTCCTAGGACAGGGGCTGAAGATCCCAGGGCCTCAGCCCTCTGCTCCCCACTTCTCTCTCCTGCCGCAGAGGCACCCCTCGGCTCCAGCCCCTCTCCTGCCAGGACTGCTGCTCAGTCGCACCTCTGCTTGGGGCCCCCTCTCTCTGTGGGAGAGACCTCCTTCCCACCTTCCTCCTTGGAGGGTGTTTCCTAGCTCCACACCTTCTCCCGCCCCACCCCACCCTCAGCTCCCTCTCTTGAGGTCTTGGGGTTCCTGCCACAAGGCCCCCTTTCTCCTCTGGGAAACTGTAAGCTGTGCTTCCTCTGCTGCCTGCAGAGGCTGAGGACTCAGGGAACCTGAGGCTGTAGGACCCAGGATCGTACCGGGTCCGACTCCAGTCATGCGACTTGGCCCACCTCTCTGAGTCTCCATTGCCCCATAAAATGAAGAAGAGGGTCCCTGCTGTGCCCAGAGTTGACAAGGGAATTAGGGGAAGGAGGATTTGAAAGCCTGGCAAGGTGGATGTGCCCAGATACGGCCAAAGCAGGGGCACCTGCTCAGGACAGCCAGGCTGGGGCCTTGAATGACCAGAGGCCCAGGACCTGGCCAGACCTTCCTCTCTTCTGGCCCAGACATCTATTGTTTACATAACTTTTCCTACATTCTCACAACCCTGGTGGTAACAGGGGACTGATAGCCCCTTGCTCAGGTGGGACACCTGAGGTTCTGACAGGGTCAGGGCCAAGGTTACACAGCCAGAACTGAGATTAGGCCTCCCACCTCCAGTTCCAGGTACTTCTATGAAGATGTCCAATTGTCCTCAAGAAAGAAAGACCAGGTTCTTGGGGAAGGAGAGGAGACGTGTGACAGAGGCCTTATTCCCTACCCACCCAGAATGGCTGTCAGGAATGCACATAGGGTTTGCTGGCTTCCTGTGAGCCCCACTGCTTCCCAGAATGTTCCAGGTCTCTCTTATTTCTAGATCTTTGCACATGCTTGGAAGCCTCCTCCACTGAGAAGCCTTCCTTGATGCTCCTAAAGGGCTCCACCTCTGTGGCCCACATCTTTTCTGCTCCGCCCATGGAATCTTCTGCCCCCCCCCCCGACTGTGATCTTTTGGCAGGTGAGGCTAGGCCGGCACATCTCACCTCTGTGGCCACCGTGCCTCACGGAGTATGGGTGGGATGAACGGAGAGCCATGCACACAGGCAGCCTCCATGGGCTGGACTCCCTGTGCAGGCTCCTTCCTTCCTGCTGCACCTCCAAGCACCCCACCCTTCCCATTACCAGCAGGGCCCACTCCCCAAGCCCAGCACTGACCTGCTCTCCCACTTTCCCGTGGAGTACTGGCTGTGGCAGGGCCATCTCCAGCCTGTGTAGGACCCAAGCAACCAACCTGTGGGTAGGAGTACAAGCTGTGTCCAGGCAAAAAGGCTTGTGGGGAAACTGAGGCCAGAGTCAGCTCTCCTGAGGCAGATTATAAGCCTACCAGAAGGTAGAGCCTGCGAGAAGCCAGAACCCAGGTCTCCGGACTGAAGACCATTTCCTCCCTCCTCCTCCTCCCTAGATGAGCCTCTGGCTACTACTCAGGCCCCAGCCGGTAGCTCAGCCTCCCCCCTTCCTCCCCCCACCCCAGACTTGCACATGCTGTGGGGGTGGGAGCACTTGGCAACACCTAGCCCAATTTTGAATGCAAATATTCTTTGGCCAGTACCTCCATTTCTATGGATTTGTCCTACATGATGCATGTATAGGCTACTCATTGGAGCTAGAAAGTGAAAACAAACCTAAATGACCACTGGATGGTTAAACAAAAGCTGGTACATCCATATAATGAGGTACTAAGCAGCCACTGAAAGAAAGAACAGCCAGGCATAGCAGCTGACACCTGTCATTCCAACACTGTGGGAGTTGAGGCTGGAGGATTGCCTGAGACCAGGAGTTCAAGACCAGTCTGGGCAGCATAGGGAGACTCTGGCTCTATATAAACATTTTAAAACTGAATAAGTCAGCAATTGCCCGTAGTCTCAGCTACTCAGGAAGCAAAAGACGGAGGATCCCTTCAGCCCAGGAGTTTGAGGCTCCAGTGAGCTATGGTGATGCAACTGTACTCTAGCCTGGATGGCAGAGTGAGACTATCTCTCAAAAAAGAAAGAAAGAAGGAAGGAAGGAAGGAGAAATAGACCTCCATGTAGAAAACCATCTCTAATATACACTTTTAAGTTAAAAAAAAAAAAAAAGCAAGGTGCAGAAGAGAATTATAGTTTGCTCTTGTGTGTTTCAAATGAAAACTGTACCCGCAAGCTTGGACAGACATAGAAAATGTGAGGAAGGCCAAGAAGCTGGAAAGGGGCCCTAGAAATACGGTTGAATTTTCTTCCAGGTGCATGTGTCATATTTATAATTTTACAGTTTTTGGTCAGGGATGGGTTTGAACCTGCCACCACTCACATATGGGGCCGGTGCCCTACTCCTTTGAGCCACAGGTGCCACCTGTCACATTTATAATTTTAAAGAAGGTTGTGAAGGTTAAGTGTCAGGCTGGGGCTCCCTGGGGAGGCGCAGCACTGAAGGTGGCTTACCTGGCAGGGTCCCTGGGAGGCAGCAGGGAGGATCCAGACTGGGACTCTGGAGCTGGCTCCTCCTGGGGCTCCTGGGGGCCAGGAGTGGGCAGAGAGGGGCTCTCCTGGGCCTGCGGTGTGGGCTCTGTTTCTGGGGCTGATTCTGGAGGTGCTAAGCAGTGGTGAGAGCAAGGAGCTGAAGATGTGCCAGCAGGGCTTCCTGCAACCCCACAAGGACACAGGGGGCCAGATTCGAGACACTAACATGACTGAGTGGGGAGCCCCCCAGGACCACCCCCACCAGCCCTTTCATCAAACAGAGCAGACAGTCACCGAAACTGAGACGGCACAAGTCCATCCTGGGCCTCTGGCTTCCCAGCCTGGACTGGGAAAGGGATCCCGTTCCCCATCTAGCCCTGGGTCCTAGAGTTCCCCGGCTCAGCCTGTGCCCCTCCCAGTCCCTTCCCTGTACCTGGGCCCAAGGCAGCATCTGTGGGCTCATCTCTCCAGTCCTGGATGATAAACAGGTAGCTGGTCACTGATCAAAGCACACCCTGGCCAGCTGTGCCCTGGCCCGAGGCTGGTGGCAGGGCTCTCTCCCTCCCCTGCATTCTCCCTGCTCCCTCAGAGTCACTCCTCCCATCAAGGACTCTCCAAGGAGGAAATTGCTTCCTCTGTGGGTCTGGGTGGGACAAAGGGAGGCCATTCTAGGGCCCCAGAAGCTCTCCCAGGTGGTCAGCAGCCTGCCCCTCCTTCTCCTTGACTCACCTCAGCAATTTTCGGGGGCTGAGGCAGTACCTTCTCCAGGTTGTGTTCCAGCCACCTGACCAGCCATGGCCCAGACCTGCCGAGAGGCCAGTGGTCAACTGAGTGGCCTGAAGGACCAGGCTGGGCACCAGGGGTCGAATTGTGACCAGGACAAAAGCCCCTGCTCTCAAGAAGTCAACAGTCAAATGAATGAATGAGGGAGAGAATGAATGAATGGGAATGGAGTGAATGGAGATTTCTAGCAGAAATTGCAAACTGGAACCGTCAGGCTTACTTTAGGGGTTAACAGTGTCCTGAAAACTTCTCCACTAGTTGGCAACATCTAGAAATTCAGGATTTTACATAAAAGCCTGGGTTTCTAGCTTCTCTTGGAAAACTGGAGGATCTAGGCTCGGCGCCTGTGGCTCAACGGGCTAAGGCACCAGCCACGTACACCTGAGCTGGCGGGTTCGAATCCAGCCCGGGCCCGCCAAACAACAATGACGGCTGCAACCAAAAAATGGCCGGGCATTGTGGCGGGCGCCTGTAGTCCCAGCTACTTGGGAGGAGGAGTCAGGAGACTCGCTTGAGCCCAGGAATTGGAGGTTGCTGGGAGCTGTGATGCCACAGT
>CAUYON010117994.1:0-24027 GCA_963573935.1 Arctocebus calabarensis
GTGCCTGTAGTCTCAGCTACTTGGGAGGCTGAGGCAAGAGAATCGCCTAAGCCCAAGAGCTGGAGGTGCTGTGAACTGTAATGCTACCAAGGGTGACAAAGTGAGACTCTGTCTCAAAAAAAAAAATTGTGTGAAAGAAAATATAACTCACTCTCGTTTTTTTATTTTTTTTGGAGACAAGAGTCTCACTTAATTACCCTGGGTAGAATGTCATGGCTCACATTATTCTCAAATTCTTGGGTTCAAGCTATCCTCTTGCCTCAGCCTCCCAAGTAGCTGGGACTACAGGCCTATGCCACCATGCCCAGCTAGTTTTTCTATTTTTAGTAGGGACAAGGTCTCACTGTTGCTCAGGCTGGTCTTGAACTCTGGAGCTCAAACAGTCCACCTGCGTCAGCCTCCCAGAGTCTTAGGATTACAGGTGTGAGCCTCCGTGCCCAACCAGAACTCTGTTGATTGAGGGTTTATAATTTGTTAATTTTGTTACTGCTCAATCCATCCCCCAGACAAGCTTATTTTTTGAAGTTGAATTTATCTGTTTCACTACTTTGCTTCAACTTTTAGGACAATGCTAGTTTGTAAGTACTTGGTAATTATTAAATAAATGAATAAAGAATGCTGAGTTATTAAATTCATTCTACTACTTTAAGAAACCAAGAAAGTTTTAACCAGACGTGAGTGGCTCAGTAGTATTAGTAGTTTGCATACTAACAGATAGTACACAATAAGTTTTAAGATTGCAAGTTTCAGCATCGCATTTCAGTAAGTCCCATGTGTTTTAATTTTTGTTCTGCCTTATAAAGGATAATTACAGAGAATGCTATATAGAAAATTACTTTACTGATGTAACAGTAAAATGAAATATTTTACAAAATATTTATGAACTACTCTCTACATGTTGACCACATGTTTGTAGAAAAATTTGCAATGAATATTTTGTAAATAAAGGTACATTTAGCTATAATTTCCCATTTTCCCTATGTATAGTGACTTGATAGGTGACCTTTGGGATACCTAGTAGTTTAATAAACTACAGGTTTTATAAGAATCTGCTAATTTGATTCTGTTGTAGATTAATGCTTTACTTATATTTAAATGTGAGATATAGAGTCTTACTCTGTGGCCCGGGCTAGAATGCCATGGCCTCATCCTCACAGCAACTGTAACCAAGCAGGTAGGACTAAAGGCATGCTTTACTATAGCACAAAAATCTGACCAATGTGTACAGTCTTTCTATTTTTGTCTATTTTGGGGTAGAGATGAGTTTCACGCCTGCCCAGGCTGTGTTCGAACTCCTAAGCTGAAGTGATCCTCTTGCCTTGGCCTCCCAAAGTGCTAGGATTATAGGCATGAGCCACTGTGGCTGGCCATTCAAATTTTATTTTATTTTTAAAACTACAAATTAGGTCATAACAGAAATATGCAAGGTTACAAAGAGAGCATGTTCGGTCTTACACAAATTGAATTCAACCTGGGAGAAAATAGAGGTTGAGTATCCCTTCTTTGAAATACCAGAAGTGTTTTGGATTTTGTTTTTTTCAGATTTTGGAATATCTGCACCATATACTTATATGCTGAGCACCTTAATTTGAAAATCTGAAATCTGAAATTCTCTAGTAAGTCTTTCCTTTTAGTGTTGTGTCAGCACTCAGAAGGTTTTGGGTTTGGGAGCATTTCAGATTTTACATTTTCAGATTTAGGATGTTAAACTCATATACATAAAGAAACTTGTCCAGTAGAAGGGGAGTTGGTTAGATAAAAAGTCACAGAATAAACGAAGATACTGCCAATACTCAACCCAAGCATTATCCCAGGGTAGGTGGGCTGTGCAAGTTGATGTACTTGTAGTTCTGGCTGCACTGTGGAGGGAATCAGCCTGATAAGCAGCATTTATATTTCTGACTAAATTTCCTTCATCTGATTCCATGCTTGGCAAACGGTCTTGTGAAACTTTGGTTTCCAGTGTAGCCTACCAATAGAAATACTGTACACAATGGTCAGATTTTTGGCAAATTATATTTATCATTAATTATACCTTATTACATTGGCATTCTGGCTTTAAACATTCATCTACATTAACTGTAATGATTTAGCATGTCAGTGTAACTCAACTCTTGAGAAAATGAGATTAAATATGTGAGTAGGTAAGTCCAAGTGATAAACCATGGACACAGATAAAATCACTAAGGTAAATGTCACATTTTGAGGCCTCCTGAAAGGCAGGCAACTAACCCATCCAAGGGGGGGCGTACACAAAGATTGCTTGTGTACCAAGAGAGTACTATTCTTATGTTTTAATCTCTAATTGGCCAAATTAAATTTGTTTTAAGTCTTATATAGTTATTTTATATAAATTTTTAAAATTACATTTAGCTACAGAGTAGGAAATAAAGGACTAAGGAATAAAGTAATCGATACAAGTCATAATTATAACAGGGTGAACATAAAGTTCATAGGCATTTTAAGGTAGTTTAACATAGTGAATTGCATACGAGTTTTACGTCTACCTTGTATATCCTGTTTATTGGGTGTTTGGTATTTGTCAAGTGTTGGTTCGGATCAGTACTTGTCATAACAACTCTGTGAATTATAAGAGGACATTTTCATGATCTAAAACCTCTGTTTAGGCAACAGCAGGTATAAGGTCATAATTTTAAATCATGTGGTTAGGAGAAGAAATATTTGATTCCGGAAGCAAGTATATTACAATAATTAAATGTGCTCAGACTGAAATAGAACTGGTATTTGCATATAACCCATGCCACTTAAAAAGATTTCCTACAGCGTTTTTAATATTTCTGAGTTATTTTTTTTCATTTTTAAAATGAAGATACTAACTGCACTTACCTCACGCATGTAAAAGCTATTAAAACATTCTATCAGATACTTTCTTCCTCTGGTTCCCCCTTAATCACATAACTATTTTGTTTTATATACTTGGGTTTATCTTCTTTATTTTTGAAAAAAAAAAATTTGATTATAAAGAGTATTACTTTATTACCGAAAAATCACACAAGTGAATAAAAAGTAAATTCTGGTTTTCTCTTCCTCTCCTCTTTTAGGGTCACTTTTAAGAGTTACCCACACTAAAGTTTCTTTTCTATTTTTCCATAAATACTCCATTCTTATGCAAATATAAGCATGGGAATACTGTATATATTTTTAAGGTACTATTAAACTGGTCCCTGAATAATATTTTTGGTCAATTTTCATTAATTTGTGCATAATAATAATTTGAAATATTTTGCTTTGTCCACATTTTATAGGATAGATTTTCAGAAATGAAATCACTGGCCATGTGATTTCATATACTTGTATGTTACCACTTACTAGGTTATAAACTTCTTGTTTGTGTTTTTTAAAAGGTATCTTTGTTTTACCTGTAGCACCATGATGCAATAGGATATTACTTGCATGTAGTTGGGTTAATTTGTTATTTCACTTGTCAGTGGGATGAATCTGGAGCCAGTGCCACAGTTTTTATTGTCTTTCTAACAAATTTAGTTCCTCCTTCTGCAAGGGGTCAAAAGACTTATTTCTGAAAAGGGTCAGAGTTTTGAACTTTGCTAGTCAGACTTTCTCTGTCATAATTACTCACCTTGGTCACTGGCATCCAAAAACAGCCATAGACAGTATGTAAGCAAATGGATATGACAGTGCTTCAATAAAATGTTCTTACAAAAGCAGGAGGCAGGCTGGATTTGGCCCAGGGGCTATAGTTTGCTAATTCCTGGTATAAATCAAAATCAAACTTCTCCTGGGTGGTGAGGGAAAATGGAGAAAAAATTACAAAAAAAGAAAATAAGAGTAGATGTCTGTTTTTATTTAGATGATGAGGTTAATATTTATTGAAATACTTATAAATAAATGCCTGATACCAGCTATATTAAGATTTTTTACATGCGTAAATTGACCTTTAGCTAATGTAGTTGAAGCACTATAATCCTTAAAAACCAGCCATATATTTTTTGAAAAAAATTTTAAGGCAATTTTAAATGTTTAATTATTAAAACAGATGCTATACAATTGAATGTCTGCAGTCCTAAGTCCTAAGCACTAGTACCAGATGACAGTCATAACAACCTTTAAAGTTACTATTGTTATGAACTCTTCTTTACATAAAAGGAAATTAAGTTTTAAAGTATTTAAGTAACTTATTCAAGACCACAGAGCTAATATGTTAAGTTTCTGGAATTCAGACCTAACTCCAATACATAGTTAGTGGGAATGAATAATCTAGAACATGATTTCTTGATCCTGTATTATATTGCAAGTGATAGCAACTATTAGTTTAAATAGCAGCAGAAATAAATAGCCTTAGATTATCTTTACTGGTTTTATTCATAGATTTTGTTTGTACATACTAACTTTTTAAATAAGATTTTTAACTAAATGGGTTTTAACATTTAATAAGTTTGTTTTGAATTGTCATATTTTTTTTTTTGAGACTAATTCTCACTCTGTTACCCTGGTTAGAGCACCCTGGTGTCATCATCGTTCACAGCAACTTCAAACTCTTGGGATCAAGTGATCCTCTTGCCTCAGCCTCGAAAGTAGTTGAGACTTTAGGCGCCTGCCATAACACTCGGCTAGTTTTTCCATTTTTAATAGAGATGGGGTATTTCTCTTGCTCAAACTGGTCTTGAAGTCCTGAGCTTGAGCAATCCACTGACCTTGGCCTTCTAGAGTGCTAGGATTACAGGCATGAACCATCACGCCTGGCCTTATTGTCACATTTTTTTTTCTTTCTTTTCTCAGGAGCCACCAGAAATGGAACTGTTAAAATTTTTCAGGCCAGAAAACACTACAGTTTCCTCACGACCATCAGTAGAGCAGCTTTCTAATCTGATTAAAACGAGTCTTCACTACCCAGAATCATTTAATCATCCATTTCATCAAAAAAGGTTTGAGTTTTAATTTTGTTTAAATGTTTTAATAACACACACCTACATTTACTTATTTAGGCCAGTGGTATTAACCCAACTACTGAAGGAAATTTAAGTAATTTTGAGTCTATAAAAATTACTGTAAGTAATTTAACTTTTACTATGATTAGCATATATTTTGCAGCTATGGTTAAAAATGGATATTCCCTTAAGCCATCTGTGAGTTTTCAAAAGTTTCTTATTAACAAGGAGCTAGTTTATCATTAAGTCAAAAACAAGGAACAAAACTATATGATTTTGCTAAGTCCTAAATCTGGTGACCTTTCAAAAGGTCGCCAGTTTGCAGTCTCTATACAAGAAAAGATGACAAAAAACTTACTAGAACTAGTCTGTAAATTATACTTGAAGGTAAGAATTTTGGTGAAGTCACCCTGGATAGGGGTGAGGATAGGATAGAACAGTACAAAGAGAGAATGGTGACCTGTAGAACAGTGATAACTGTGAGAGCTAAGGAAAAAGGAGCTCATGAAAGATACTGATGGAAAAGGGGCAGAGAATTACTATGAGAAAAACAGTAAGAAGAAAGTAAGTAGTATCTCAAATGTTGAGTGAGAACAGTTCCAGAGACGTGGTTAATAGTTTAATGCTGCACAATGCCCAAATGGTAAATGAACCAAGTTTATTCAATCTGACAATAAGGAGGTCATTCATGAGTTTTAAGCAGAATGTCATAATATAGGGGCTAGAAGTATGACATCAATTGAGAAGAGAATGAGTAGTGGGGAAATAAAGATACTGTGTTGTCCACCCTTTCGAGAAGCAGGTGGTCATCCAGGATCAGGATCAGGTAGTATCCTTTACTGTTTTCTTACTAGGTAAGACATGTTTGTGGTCTTGAGGGAAAGGATGGTATACAGGGAAAGTGACTGAATCCTTAGTAGATGGAAAGATACACACACTGAAGAATGATAGGATTGTGTTTAGGCTAAAGAATGTACTTCTTATCTTACTTTTGAAACAGGGAATAAAGAACATAGGAAGAAATTTTAGTAAGTTTATACTCGTTAATGTGCCTTCATTTTAGGAGGTGTTTTTAAGAGCAAGTTTTTCTATTTTATCTCTAAATTACTTTTGAGTAATTATGGGCAGAGAATTTGAAGAAAGTGAAATTTTAGGATAATTACTGAAAAGAATGAGAAGATGATGGCTGAGGGTGCACAGGAGTACTGGGCAAAATTAAGAACTTAACAGAGATCTTAAGATCAAAATGCTTTTCACTGGAATGAAAATAATGAATTTCTCCTGAGTTTCAGGAGACATCCAGATGTTCACATTTCTTCCTCTGTGAAGCATTTAGATAAGGCATGAGGGTTTGACATTTGAGGATCAAATGGGAACAGAATAGCATTAAGTTCCTGGGTTTTAACTTTGGGGTCTGAATTATGCTTCTGGAATTTAAGTTAATGAGATACTTCAAACTGGAAACCTACCCAGTAAGTAGTCTTTTTTGTCCCTCTTGCCATGTGAGAAGTGGTGTAGCACCTGCACAACCTAGGAATATGTTTTTAAATCCATCTTGGTTTTTATTTAGTGAAATCTGCATTATTTACAGCCTTGTTTAGAAAATATAATAGAACCTTCATAGTTGACCACTTCCTTAAGTTGACCTAATTGTCATAACTCAGACATGCACCATGTGTATATTTCTCAATAAGAGAATATAAAGTTTCTGAAAGCATGAAATACATTATCTGAGCAGCATTTAAAACTTACTTTGTGTGAGGTTGTAAGATTTAAAATTTTTTCTTCTTTACTATCTCTTTGTTATAGAGTGAAATATTTAGGTTGGTACCAAAGTAATTGCAGTTTTGGACCATGAATTTTAAACCATGATAAATAGGCTCAGACACACCTTTATTAATCAAAATAGGAGCCCTTTGGCAACAATCCACACATTGTTGCCAATGAGAAATAAGTTTGTTTCTTCCTATATCATAAAAATTCATGTTTTAGGATTTGACAAACATTTGGAAAAGCATTTTCTGCATCCTGCTGCTTGTGGAAGCATTTTCCCTGCAAAAAGTTGTGAAGATGTTTGAAGAAATGGTAGTCAATTGGCGAGAGGGCACATGAATGTGGTGAATGAGGCAAGATTTTGTAGCCCAATTTGTTCAACTTTTGAAGTGTTGGTTGTGTCATGTGCGATCTGATGTGTTGTGAAGAATTAGGCCCTCTCTGTTGACCAGTGCTAGGTGCAGTTGTTGCAGTTTTCGTTGCATCTCATCGATTGCTGAGTAGACCTCTCAGATGTAATTATCTCTGGGATTCAAAAAGCTATAGTGGATCAGATTGGCAGCAAGACACCAAACAGTGACCATGACCTTTGCTGGTGAAAGTTTGGCTTTGGGAAGTGCTTTGGAGGTGCCTGTTAGTCCAGCATCTGAGCTGCTCGTTGCTGGTTGTGTCATATGAAATCCACTTTTTGTCACATGTCACAACCCAGTCGTGAAATGGTTTGTTACGTAGCATAAGAGAAGACGACACTTGAAAACAAGAATTTTCATCAGCCCAGGAGGCACCCACTTATAGAGCTTTTTTACTGTTTCACTTTGCTTCAAATGCTGAACAACTGTAGAACGGTTGATAGTTCTTCAGCAACTTTTTACATAGTTGTTGGAGGATCAACTTCAGTGACTACTCTCATTAGGTCGTTGTCAACTTTCAGGCACTCTGAGAGGCCGAGGCAGGTGGATGGCTTGAGCTCACAAGTTTGAGACCAGCCTGAGCAAGAGTGAGACTCAATGTCTACTAAAAATAGAAAAAAAAAACTAGGCTGGCATTGTGGTGGATACCTGTAGTCCTAGCTACTCGGAAGGCTGAAGCAAGAAATTGCTTGAGTTCAATAGTTTGAGGTCACTGTGAGCTATGATGCCACAGCACTCTACCTAGGGTGACAGAGTAAGACTCTGTCTCAAAAAAAAGAAAAAAAATTCTCGACTCACCACTGCACTGTTTGTTAGCAGTTTCTGAGCCAAATGCCTTGTTGATGTTAGGAGTTGTTTTCACTGTTTTATGATGCATTTTGAACTCATATAAGAAAATAACTCAAATTCGCTTTTTGTCAGACTTCATTTTCATAGTCCAAAATAATTATAAATGAACATCAAGTAATAAGTCATTAGCAAAGAAAAAAAGCGAAAAATGTACATTAAAATGATGTACAGCATAACCACATTTATTTAAGAATGTGTTCTAGTATCACATGGTAAATTTCAACAATGCAAAAACTGTAATTACTTTTGCACCAACCTAAATATGTGTAACCTGGCTTCATTTATGCATATAGGTTATATTCATTTCTTGTATTCTTGATTTGAAATCTATAACATCTTATTCACATGTTTTCAGTGCCTTTCCCTTTTTCTGTGGATAAAATAATATGAGAAACTAGCATGGCATACCTGAGCATGGGTCACTTGAAAGGGATGTCCTTATAACTTGTTATTATAGAAACTTGTCTCCAAAACATTACTTTATGCAAATTTGATAGAAATCCGAATGTCAATCTTGGCCAAGTTCTCAAAATTAGTTTTTAATAAAGACAACATAAGTTGTTGGCATTTTCATGATTTACTTTTTCTTCATTAATCTTTTCAAGTTGAGATCATTTTGGCAAATCATCTAAAAACACTTTAGTTGGCCGGGCGCAGTGGCTCACACCTGTACTTCTAGTACTCTGGGAGGCTGAGATAGGTAGATTGCCTGAGCTCACAGGTTCAAGACCAGCCTAAGCCAGAGTGAGACCTTGTCTCTAAAAATAGCTGGATGTTGTGGCAGGCGCTTATAGTCCCAGCTACTCGAGAGGCTGAGACAAGAGAATTGCTTGTGCCTTAGAGTTAGAGGTTGCTTTGAGCTGTGACTCCACAGCACTCTGCTGAGGGTGACAAAGTGAGACTCTGTCTCAAAAAAAAAACAAAACAAAACTTCAGTAATTTTTTTAAAGATTAATCATAGTAAATGGAAATATTGATTTTTGTATTGTATATATTCTGATGTTTAGTACTGAGTTATTATATTTTTATTTACAAAATAATTTTTCTTAAGTGATTGGGAATTTGATATTTTTCTTTCTTGAATGTGATTGCTTTTAAGGAGCTTATGTTCTCTGTTAGTATAACATGTTATTGTCAAGAAAATTGTTTTTAAGAAGGAAGAAATACAAACGTAACTGTTTTATTTTTCTTCTATAGCCTTTGTTTAGTACCAGTGACCCTTTTACTTTCTAATTGTTCTAAGGCTGATGTAGACGTAATAGTTGATCTTCGGCATAAAACAACAAGGTAAAGTTTTATTTTATAGTTTGTTTAAAGTGATTTGAGAGCAATTTAATATTTTGAAATTATGCAAATAATTGCCTAACATGAAAAGAAAGTTAACTCAAGATGCCCTGATTTTTTGTTTGATGTTGCAGAAGGCTTATAGAATTATAATAGAGGTATTAAATATTAAAATGTTTGTTTCTAATTATAGAATAATAATTAAGAAAAAGAAAAACATCCAGGTTCATAATCCCACATCAGGTATCCTTAGAGCCAGGCACTTTTTGGAATTCAGAAATTTTTAAATTTTTATAAAAATAGTATAAAGCTAGTGAATATCATTGTATAACAGCCCAAACAGGATACAGGACAATTCACTGAAATTCTGACACATGATATACATGATTAGGTGTGTCATAAATTAATTAACCAAGGCTTAATTGATAGGTACCTGGGTTATTTTCCATTTTTCAGTATTTTAAACAGTTTCAATATTATAAGCATTCTTGTATACATATTTATTTCATATATGGATAAGCAAGGGATTAAATGCTCAGGTTTGAAATAAAATTACATTATTTACTGTCTTTTGTTGTGAATATTAAATGAGATAATCCACTGTTAGCATTATGCCTAGGAAGTAGTAACTGTTAATAAATGTGAGCTACTATATAGTATGGTAATAGTAATAATATTGTTATTAATAAGCAGTTGGTTTCATAAAATACTTTCTAAAACATAGAATTGCTTGATGAAAGGGATATGTTGATGGGATCTTGGAAAAAATCTATAAAGAAAAAGTTCTGCAACTTACTCTTTTCTCCTCTCTTAGTCCAGAAGCACTGGAAATCCATGGCTCATTCACATGGCTTGGACAAACGCAGTATAAACTTCAGCTGAAAAGCCAGGAGATTCACAGTTTGCAGCTGAAAGCATGCTTTGTTCATACCGGTGTTTATAACCTTGGAACTCCTAGGGTATTTGCCAAGTTATCAGACCAAGTTACAGTGTTTGAAACAAGTCAGCAGAACTCCATGCCTGCCCTGATCATCATCAATAATGTTTGACAACTTGAACATTTGTACTGAAATCCACAAGAACCAGTTTAATTTTGCAGAATGGGTTTTACAGCAGTATTTGAAATAACCTAACTTGTTAATGGAGGTTGTTGGTATCTGATCACTGCAAAATACTTTGACTTATCATTTTATTGATAATGCAAAGCACGTTGGACTGAGAATACTTACATTCTTTTTTTATATTTCTTTAAATCCTGGTAATAATTTACATGCTTATAATACAGAGTTTCATCATGCCCATGTACCTTATTAAGCCCCATCTTCAAAAACAACGTCTAAGTCTGCTGTTACAATTTGTCAGTGGTATACAAATATTAAGAAAGAGATGATTTTGAGGAAGGAAAAGCCTTGTTGGCGATACTCCTATTAAGCCATTAGTCTATAAATCCAGCTTTACTGTGAAGTTCCAGAGTGTTAAAAGCCAATTCTCCTGTCCTGTTTTACACGGTTCTCTAAAATCTGCTTTAAACTTTGGTTATAGAGTCTTCATATTTCAGTATCTGGTGGTCCCTAAAGCTTATACATAACTTTGTAAAAAGAAAAAATTTTTCTGATGCTTTGAATATAGTTTTGAAAGGAGTTTGACTTTTTTTCCCTCATTCATCTCAGTATAGAGTGTACTATTTCACAATAAGATTTTTGTCATTAAAATTATCATATTCTTTATTATATAACTTTAATAATTGAGTTGATCTGTTTAAAATATAAATCTACTCAAGTTAACTAAAAATAAGCTTTTCAAAAATGTATTATATTTATAACAAATGTACTGTAAATAGAATAAAGACATACTATTCACTGTATAGATTTATTAGGTTCTTTTTTTTAAACCTGGTTTTCTGAGGACTTAATATTCTTTATTTAAAATGAAAGCCAACCATATTATTATAACAAGTACTAGCCCAATTTCCTGAGAAAGCTTTATTGTCGTTGTTTCCAAAAATGAAATATAGTCTTTGTTCTCAAAATTTTGATGGCCTTGTTACATATGAGCAAATGAATTTTGTCTTTAAATGTGTCATGTCTGATGCCTGGCTACAAAAGTGGATAATTCATTTATAATCTAGTAGAAGGGAAAATGAAAGCTCATTGAACATATTGTAAATAACTATGTTATAAATTCTTATGCAGCTTATGTCAGATTAGGCAACTTAATCTTTCTGCTGAAAAAAAGTAAAAAGTTTAAACAAAATATAAAAAACACATTCCTAAAAACCAAGTGTTACCAATATAGTCGGTCATTAGTGGAACAAAATGTAGAAGAAAGGTCATAGAGGTGTGGCCAACTCTGTTTGGAAGTATTTTGCCTTGAGTGTTTTATTTGCTCATTTAGTAAGAAAAAACTAAGTAGCAGAGCCTTGCATTTGACATAACTTTCAAAACAAGAAGTATAGGTCAGGAGAAATATAAATTGAAGCAAGGATAGAAAAAGATGGAAAATAGACATAAAGTAAAGGAACTACTGGATTTAGTAAGAAAGTCATATGTTTACCTCTCCTCTTTCTATGACCTTACAAGTAAACATCAAGTTACAGGTTCAATTGTTACCAGACAAAGAGGTCCGGCAGAGTGTCATCATCAGCAATATGCAGAGACAGGGATAGGTCTACCAAACTTTGTCAGAAGGTTGGGATTCTGGAGAATAGTGAAAGTAGCCTAAGACTGTTGTGATCTTCCATTCCTAATATTATAGTTTTATACATTTAAATTCAAAGTGAAGACCATGTTAACCCTTATATTAAACAATCAGTAGAAACCAGGACCCATAGTAAACAATAATCAATATAACCTCATGACTGAGCGGTTATTCTAAGATGTGAACAAAAGGAAACAGGTTCTGTGTGGGCAGTAGGGCCTTTTTTTTATTCACTTGGGTATGAGTGGGCTGAGTCAGAAAAGGAATTCTTTAGTCAGCTAAAGAATTTTTTTTGTTTTCAGACAGAGTCTCACTGTCCCCCTTGGTAGAGTGTCATGGCATCACAGCTCACGGCAAACCTCCAACTCTTAGGCTCAAGCGATTCTCTTGCCTCAGCCTCCCAAGTAGCTGGGACTACAGGCGCCTGCTGCAATGCCCGGCTACTTTTTTGTTGCAGTTGTTTAGCTGGCCCCAGCCAGGTTGGAACCTGCCACACTTGGTGTTTGTGGCTGGCATAACCACTGTGCTACGGGTGCCGAGCCGCAGCTAAGGAATTAATTTAGGATTGTAGGGTGACTACAGAGTCTGCTACCCTTTTCCATATCTTCTTTGAGTTCTAGGGAGAGTTGGCAATAAAAGTGAGTTGATGTACTAATGCCTGCAATGCCAAGTCCAGCCACTATGTCTGTTCTGAGGAGTACAGGGAGAGGGTGGCTCTTTTTTGTTTGGAAGTAGGGGATGCATTAGGGCCTGAGTTAGGGAGGAATCATTCACAAAAAGAAACCTGGAGTGGGTGAGGAAAACTTGAGTGCAAAGACCAGAGTGGTTAGTGTCCAGGCACCAATAGATGGAGTGGCCACAGAGGAAAAATATTCCCAGAGGGCCACAGGAGGAGTTATAGAAGGGAAAAGTTGAGTTGAGGGAACATAGATCAGATTTTGTAAAGCCTACAGAGTCTTCTGTACTGGTGAGATTGAAGCAGGTTAAATTAGGGGAAGTTACAGGTAGAAAGCTTGTAGTTTTGAGGCCAAACGGAGCTGTGTTATTTTCTTCTGGAACATGTCGGGTACAGGTATGGGATTGAAAAGTTGTTGGTATAAAGAAAGGCACAACCAGGCTCGGCGCCTGTGGCTCAACGGGCTAAGGCGCCAGCCACGTACACCTGAGCTGGAGGGTTCGAATCCAGCCCCCGGGCCCACCAAACAACAATGGTGGCTGCGACCAAAAAATGGCCGGGCGTTGTGGCGGACGCCTGTAGTCCCAGCTACTTGGGAGGCGGAGGCAAGAGACTCGCTTGAGCCCAGGAATTGGAGGTTGCTGTGAGCTGTGATGCCACAGCACTCTCTCCAGGGTGACAGCTTGAGGCTCTGTCTCAAAAAAATAAAAAAAAAATTAAAAAAAAGGCACAACCAGCATTCTGAGGGTGAGAGGAGAGAGGCAGAGTTCAGGACAGCTGAGAAGGAGGTGTCTAGAAGCTGGGGAATAAGGGAGTGTTGTAGGTCTTGCAGGGACAGTGAGGTCTTCCAGAGTTGGAAGTTTTTCTGTAGGACACAGCTTTATTTGGGACCAGTGGATCCAGACTTGGTGGTCCAAGAGGCAAACAGCCATGTGGGTGCTATAGAGAATGGTGTGAAGTCCTGTCCAATGAGGGGATAGCGTCTTGCGGGGCCAGGGAAATTTGAGGAAAACTTGTCCTGCCAGTTGGTCTCCTACTCTCTGCTGAGGGTTGGGGTAAGACTTGGTTTATTGTTTTCCAAGTTCATCCCTGGTTTTCTGGAGGATGAGAAAATAGATTCCTATGATGAAGTCTGGAAGGGGTCCAGGGCCTAGAATAATAGTTCTGCCATACATTATTTCAAAAGAGCTGTAAAAGAGGGGTTTGCAAGGGATAGAGTGAATATGGAGTAAAGCGATGAGGAGGCGCTTAGTCCCGTCTTGTTTGTGTTGGAGCACTAATTTGGTGAGATGCTGTTTAAGGATGTTGCTCATTCGTTCTACTTTCCCTGATGACTGGGGCCTGTAAGGCACATGTAAGCGACACTGGACTCCTAGGGCTTGTGAGGTTTGGGAGGTGATCTGGCTCATGAAAGCTGGACTATTGTTGCTCTGAATGGAGTTGGGGAGGCTGAATCTAGGAATAATGGTGGAGGAGGGTGGAGACACCGTCATGCGTTTTCTTGCTGTTGTGGGGAAGACTTTGACTCACCCTGAGAAGGTATGACCCAAACTAGAAGTTTAAAGTTTCCTACAGGAGCCATGTGGTGAAGTCAATCTGTCAGTCTTGTCTGGAAGTTTAGCTTTGGGCCTGATATGTGGGAAAAGGGGGTGTTTTTATGGCTCCCTGGGGTGAGACCCAGGTGTAGATTCTGCAAGACTGGGTTTTCTGTAGTGAAAGGGAAGATAGTCATGGGTGAGAAAGGAGTGGAGAAAGTACAGGGATAAAGAGGCCTGAAGCCATGGTGAAGGCTATTGTGGAGGGAAAAGAGGATATTTTGTGCTTGGGAGGAAAGAAGGATAAATTTTCTCTGTCGAAGGAACCATCCTCCCCTTGTGGGAAGGTGCTGGTAATTGTCCTGCTTTTCAGATGTATATATTGAAGAGAATATCGAAGGACAATTACTAGCCTTCTGGGGTGGGGTGGGGTGTACGGCATTGAGCTGCATGTTTGGCTTCTATATCGGTTTTTTGGTTGTCTTTGGAAATGGGATCTCTTTTATTCTGGTGGCCTTTACAGTGGATGATGGCTACTTGCTTTGAGAGAGTGGCTGCATTCAGGAGGTTTTTAATGAGTGTGGCATTGACAATAGAGGAGCCTCGGGTGGTAATGAATCCTCTTTCTTGCCATATGGCTGCATGGTGATAGATTATGTGGAAAGTGTACTTAGAATCTATATATATGTTAATGGAATGTGAGTTGTAAGGCTTCAATTAAGAGTTCTGCCTGATGTGAGGAGGTGCTGAGGGGCAGAGTAGTAAAGAAGAAAACAATGGCAAAGCCTGCCTTTGTGAGTGAGCGTTGGGCTTAGAAGAACTGTCAGTAAACCAGGTGTCTTCAGGGTTAGCTAAAAGAAGGAGGGAGATTTTGGGAAAGGATGTAATGTTACCCTGACTAAAGGCCAGCAGTGATGGAATGAGTTCTGAAAAGTATGAGGGTCATGTGAGCAGAGGGCGGCCAATTGGAGATGAGAGGTTATATGCAGGGCCAGTGAGAAAGTGAGTGGAGAAAGTGGTTTTCTATAAAGAGGATTAGGAGCTGGAGTAAACAAGGTGTACAAAGTGAAGAAGTGTTGGTGTTTTAAAAGAGATGAAATGTTACGAGGGGTAAGGAGATATGTGGGGGCATGGCAGGTAAGTTTCTGGGCCTCTGGGAAAAGGAGGGACGTGGCTGCCACCACTCAGAGGCAAGGGGGCCAGTCTAGGGCTGTGAATGCTATCTGTTTTGAGAGGAAAGCTATTGGGAGGTGATTATTGTGACGTTTCTATATTAGGATCCCTACTGCACATCCTTGGTGTTCTGATACTGAGAAATAAAATGGATAGCGGGGATCACAGAGAGCATTGTAGAGAGAGGAAGGACCTTGACCAAAGCTGCTGCACATCTAGGAGGTTGGTTGGGGGACCTTTAGCAGCAGTGTATAGTCGTTTAGCCAAGCCTGTGAAATTGGAATCCAGGCTCTAAAATATCCTAGAACCTCCCAGGAAGGAGAGGAGGTCATTTTTTGTTTGGGGAAGAGTAAGAAAGATATGGCCTGAATGTGGTCAAGGGGAATGAGTTTTTCTCTTTACTGCAAGAAGATGCCAAGGTATCAGAGAGAGGGAGAGGTTAACTGGGCTTTGGAAGGAGACGCTCTATACCCCTTGGTGGCAAGGAAAGAAAGTAAATGGAATCTTTCCAGGAAGCAGTAGGGGAGGAGCCATATAAGAGAAGGTCATCTACATACTGAAGACCAGTGGAATTTTTCAGTTAACTGCTGGAGCTTGGCTGAAGTGCCTGACCAAAGTACTGAGAACTGTCTCTAAATCCTTGTGGGAGAACTATCAAGGTAAGTTGTTGGCTGGCGGAGGAAATCAGGGTTGGTCCAGGTGAAGACAAAGAGAGGTTGGGAGAGCTCATGGATAGGGATGGTAAAAAAGGCATCTTTGAGATCTAAAACTGTAATGAGAGGTATTGGAAATAATGGTAGATAGGAGGTTATAGAGATTAGGGACTACTGGGTGAGTGGACTGAACTAATGTAAGTCTTGCACTTATAGGAACCATTGGAGATATATATATATATATATATTTTTTTTTTTTTTTTTGAGACAGAGTCTCCATGTCGTCCTTGGCAGAGGGCCGTGGCCTCATAATGCACAGCAACCTCAAACTCTTGGGCTCCATTGATTCTCATGCCTCAGCCTCCCAAGTAGCTGGGACTATAGGCTCCCCCCACAACGACCCGCTATTTTTTACATGTAGCTGCAGTTGTCATTTAGCTGGCCCAGGCCCGATTTGAACCCGCCAGCTTCGGTGTATGTGGCTGCACCGTAACTACTGTGCTATGGATGCCACGCCAAGAACCATTGGATTTTTTTTACAGGAAGGATGGGAGTATTGTAGGGAGAGTTAGGAGGTTTGAGAATACTGGTGGACAGGAGTTTGAGGATGAGTGGTTTAATGCCCTTAAGGGCCACTGTGGGGATTGGGTATTGTTTAAGGGAAGGATATGAATGTTGGGGTCAGAGGGCAATGAAGATAGGAGAATGATGGGAGGCTATAGAAGGAAGAGAGGTACCCCACATGATACCTGTGGGGAGGTCAGATTGAAAGAATGGAGGGGCTGTAGGGGAGGGGTTAGAAAGGAGTAAGATGGGTAGTGAGAGGTGGGAGCCAACAGGAATTGTTAGGATTGCTTGTGATTTTGACAGCATATATCTGCCTGCATGAAGGAATGATAAAAAATGAATGTGAAAAACAGTGTCCAGAAAATGAGCACCACAAGGGTAGGGTAGCATGAAGGCGTAGCAAATTGCTGTCAATACCCACCACCGAGATCTTCGTTTGTTATTTAAGTCCTTTGTAGGAGGATAGGGTGCAGTAGGTGGCCCCAGTATCAATAGGAAAAGAGATCAGCTCCTCTTCCCCTATTTGAGTTACCCTGCATTCAGACTTAGTGATCGTCCAAGGGGCCTCCTGCACTTACAGGGCTGTCAGTCTTCCACCACCAAGCCCAAGAGGTGGGGGAATTAAGCAAGGTCCTGAGAGTGAGTGTGGACTAGATCCTCAGAAGAACCTGGGCAGCCCGACTTCTAGTGAGGACCTCCACAGGCTGGGCCTGGCTTGGGGGAAGGGTCTGGATTTGAGTACTCCCTCACCCAGTTGGCCAGTTTTTCCAAACTTAAAGCATGGTCCTTGGAGGAGGTTTTCTTTTTTCATACTGTGCAGAGGAGTTTTGAGAAGTAGTCGGGGCTTGTCTAGTGGCAGAAGCCAATAACTGGAGCTCTAGAGGCGCTGATACTTAGAGGCCTCTTCTTGGTTATTGAAGACCTTGAAGGCCAGGTTGATGAGATCTCATTGTGGGGTCTGAGGGCACTGGGGACATTTTTGGAGTTTTTTCTGGATGTTGGGTGCAGACTGGGAGATAAAATGCATGTTGATAATGAGCCTGTCCTCATTGCTCTCCAGTAACGGTGGAGGGCTTCGTTAAGACAGGCTATAAACTGGGCAGGATTTTCATCCTGTTTCTGGGTGATTTCTTTCAGTTTGTCATAACTGACAACCTTATGGGCTTTTATTAAAAATCGCTCTGAGAGACACTGGACCATGTGGTTATGGAGGCAGACTCCAGGAGCATTGGCTTGGTAATTCCAACTGAGGTCTTCCTGGGGAATGGCTCTCGCGCCCTCCAGCAGGGATTGGTCTCTTCTCCATAGATCTTTGGTGTGGCCCTGGGCCTGGGAGCAAACCTGTTCCCTCTCCTCTGAAGTGAAAGTAGAGGTGAGGATGGCATATAAATCATGCCAGGTCAGATCATATAATTGAGTTAGATATCTGAATGAGTTAGATATCTGAATTCTTGAGAGTATTTTGTGGGATCTGAGGAGAACGAACCTAGTTTCTGACTTATGTGGAACAGGTCAGAGAGAAAAGGGGATGTGAACCCTGATGATACCTTCCGTTCCTGCAACTTCTTGGAGCAGGTACTGAGGTTGTGGTGGTCTAGAAGTGGAAGGTCCAAAGGTGTGGCCAGATCCAGTATGATGTGGGGAAGCTGAGTTGCTGTCTTTCCCTTCCCACCCACGGGCAGTGGAAGGCGGGTGGGGAATGGTGGAGAGAAGGAGGATGGTGGAATTCTGTGGGTTGTGGGGGAGGCTGGAAGGGCAGAAGGAGGAGGGTTGTCTGCTGGGTCAAAGGAAGATAGAGGAGAGTTGGGCTCAGGAGGGTTGAGGTCATGCCACTTTGGCCTGTGCAAGGGAAATTTGAGAAGGTTCGTAAGACGAACCCCAGGAGTGTTTCAGAGGAGGAGGAAGGCCTGATGTAAGGGACTTCCTGCTGTTTGCCCAATCCCCGACAGTAATTGTTGAGGTCAGTGAGGATTGAAAGGTTAAAGGTGCCATTTTCAGGCCATTGTGAGCCATTGTCTATCTAGTTGGTACATAGTCCAAGCTATACAGAAAAAAGATGACTCGTTTAGGTTTAAGGTTGGGATAAAGGTGTAGAGGCTGAAGGTGAGTTAAGAGTCAGCTTACAGGTAAAGAAGGAGGAATTTGTGACAGAGCAGCCCCCATATCAGAAACTGGAGGTAGAAAATAGATCAGGTTAAAGCAAGGACGAAAAGAGAACTTATGAGGAAGAGGAGGACACGGTGGCCGAGGCTGGGGCCTAGGATGTTACCATGTGTCCCTTGATGGACCAGCCCCAAAAGAGCGGTCCAGTGCCTAGTCCCTGGGCATCCCCATGCTACTAGGCATTGGACAGGTGAGTCTGACTCCCCGGGGTTAGTCCATGACCAGGGGCAGATTTAGGAAGCATGGACTGTCAGCGTTTGGGGCCCAGAAATGGAGGAAGAGGGAAAGAGAGGTTGGAGTGGAGAAAGGAAGGAGAAGTCGAAAGGCTCAGAGAGGGGCTACAGACAAATGCTCACCTCGTGGCTTCTGTGCGGGGAGGGGGCTTGGAGGAGTCCTTATGTTTCCTTTTGTCTCGTGGGAACAAGAGTCCATCTAGTTGGGAATGGGTCTGATGGGGGTGCATTTCAGCACCAAAAATAAGAGATTATTCCAAGATGTGAACAAAAGGAAATAAGAGTCCAGGTTCTATGTGGGCAACATGGCCTTTATTTACTTAGGTGCAAGTGGGCTGAGTTCAAAAAGGAAGTCAGCATGTGGGTTAAGGCAGGGTGGGAATATAAGGGTCTGGGGGTCGGGTGTTGGTGCACTCGTTCCTTTCTGGACAGGACTGTGCACTCCTTTCTGTGTCCCTGTGCTTAGTTCTATTTGGGTCCCTGTACTCAGCCCTGTCAATGACCCAAAACAACATTTCAATTCAAAAGTTAATTTCCTAAATCAATCCTCCCAAACTACTCAAGATAGGCATCTTCAGGGAGGAAGCTAAATTTACAGAACAGTAAGAATGGGAGATGGGTTGAGGGTCAGGCAGGACCGAAAAACAGACCACACCAACTATGTCATGTCTGCCCTAGCCTGACAGACCCCATCTTATTCTCATATGTGCGTGCTTTCACAATAAGCTCTGTAAATTCCAAGCAACATAAATAAAAAGAAACTTTTATCCAGATGCATCATAATGAAACTGCTAAAAGCTCCAGACAAAGGGAAAAACAATCTTTCTTTTTTTTTTTTAAATTAAATCATAACTGTGTACATTAATGCAATCGTGGGGTACAATGTGCTGGTTTTATATACAATCTGAACTATTTTCATCAAACAGGTTAACATAGCCTTCATGGCATTTTCTTAGTAATTGTGTTAGACATTTGTATTCTACATTTAGTAAAGTTCACATGTACCCTTGTAAGATGCACTGTAGGTGTGATCCCACCAATTGCCCTCTCTCCACCCGTCCTCCCTCATCCCCTCCTCTCCTCTCCCTTTCTCCTTTCCCCATATTCTTGGGCTATAATTGGGTCATATGAAAGCTATAACTTGGTTTCATAGTAGGGCTGAGTACATTGGATACTTGGGAAAAAACAATCTTGAATCCAGCAAACAGTAACAATAATTGGTTCAACACCTGTAGCTCATTGACTAAAGTGCCAGCCACATACACCAGAACTGATGAGTTCAAATCCAGCCTGGGCCTGCCAAGTGACCCAAATGTATTTTTTATAACCAAAAATAGCCAGGCATAGTGGTGGGCACCTGTCATCAGCGACTTGGGAGGCTGAGGCAAGAGACTCGCGTAAGCCCAAGAGTTTGAGGTTACTGTGAGCTATGACGCCATGGTACTCTACCAAGGGTGACATAGTGAGACTCTGTCTGAAATAAATAAATAAATGAAAACCCACAGTAATAATGATTAACTGATGGCTGACTTCTTCACAAAAATAATAGAATCCAGAAGATAGTGGAATATCTTCAAAAGTTTCAAACATCTGAGCCAGAGTTCCAAATTCAGTAAGAATACCCTCTAGGAAATGGAAATGAAAAAGATACTTTCAAATAAAATCAGAGTTTACTTCTAAGTGACCCTAGGATTGTGGCAGCTGTCAAAACTAATCCATTCATTCTCCAAAAAAGCATATAGGTCAACAATAACAGCAATGAAACTACACCTAACTCATACTTTTAGCATAACTAGAAAGAGTACTACTAACTACAAATTTTATATAAATGGAAAATTTAGCGCTTAATTGTGACAGGCCATCTCAAGCTTCTACACAAGACTTTGTACAGAGTGGCAATAAACAAGACAGGAAACCAAAAAGACTGGAAAAGACGTGGGGAAACAGGGCTGAACAATGAGCTGAAATCCCTCTGAAAGAGACCATATGCTGTAAATATAAAACTACTTATCTTAGAGTTAAGTGAACGTGAGCTCTACACATGGTGGCAGACAAGGCATTTGAGGCTTTGGAGGAAG
Source organism: Arctocebus calabarensis (assembly GCA_963573935.1). Classification (NCBI taxonomy): domain Eukaryota; kingdom Metazoa; phylum Chordata; class Mammalia; order Primates; family Lorisidae; genus Arctocebus; species Arctocebus calabarensis. The sequence continues at coordinate 20,999 of CAUYON010117994.1, forward strand.
ACCTAGTGGGAGCAGCAAGGAATGGCCCATTCCTCCTGAAGATAAGGAAATGTCCCTGAACAGGAATTACCTTGTAGGTCGGCCATATTAGAAGACTGAATATTTTGAGGATTTTGCAGGACTTGACATTTTTCCATTTAAGATTCATACCCTTGGGCCTGATTTTTTCAGGAAACTCCATTAAAATGCAAATACCTGTATGTATCCTAATACTGCAGCCTGGTGAATCTAAAATGTAAGACTTGCCAGGCAGCTCGTAAGAAGAGAGATTTAAGTGGGTAGAAAACAAAAACAATGCTTAGCAGGGCTGTGAGGAGTGCTGGTGGAAGAAGCAGGAGAGGGGTCAGGAGTCTGCAAGAGGAAGTGACAGGATGCTAAAGAAAAACTTGGCCTATTTCATAATTTTGCTTAAGATCAACACTATTTGACAATTTTCTGTTGCTTATTCCCAGCATTATTGGACCGTAGATTTAATACTTGTAGCGGGAAGGGGTACTTCCGAGAATTAAGTGTTCATGCCAAAGTGAAAAATGGGTGTTCCTTTTTTGTGTGTGAATGGTATGTCAGTTTAATAAACATTCCATGAGAATATAATATGTTAAAATTTTTTTTTTTGTAGAGACAGAGTCTCACTGTATCGCCCTCGGTAGAGTGCTGTGGCATCACACAGCTCACAGCAACCTCCAACTCCTGGGCTTAGGCGATTCTCTTGCCTCAGCCTCCTGAGCAGCTGGGACTACAGGCGCCCGCCACATCGCCTGGATAATTTTCTGTTTTGCAGTTCGGCTGAGGCTGGGTTTGAACCCACCACCTTCGGCATATGGGGCCAGCGCCCTACTTGCTGAGCCACAGGTGCCGCCCTAAAAATTTTTTAATCTATGGCTCCGTGCCTGTAGCTCAAGGAGCTAAGGGGACAGCCACATACACCAGAGCTGGCAGGTTCGAATCCAGCTTGGGCCTATCAAACAACAATGACAACTACAACCAAAAAATAGCCAAGTGTTGTGGCGGGCACCTGTAGTACTATACTTGGGAGGCTAAATGGAGTAAGCCCAGGAGTTGGCGGTTGCTGTGAGCTGTGATGTCACAACACTCTACCCAGGGCAACAGCTTGAGGCTCTGTCTCAAAATAAATAAATAAATTTAAATCTGGCTGAGCATGATGGCTCATGCCTGTAATCCTAGCACTCTCGGAGGCCAAGGTGGGTGGATTGCTTGAACTCCAGCCTGAGCAAGAGCAAGGTTCTGTCTCTGCTTAAAAAAAAAAAAAAAAAAAATCTAGCTGAGCATCATGGTAGGCACCTGTAGTCCCAGCGACTTGGGAAGTTGAGGAAAGAGGATCTCTTCAGCCCAAAAGACTGAGATTGCTGTGAGCTCTGATGATGCCACAGCACTTTACCCAGGGTGACAGAGTGAGACTGTCTGAAAAACAAGGTGGGTAAGAGAAAGAACCTCCAGCAAGGGAGGGAGGCCCAGGTGGAAGCCCCTGTGGTCTTCTAAGGCAGTGTTTTTCAACCTTTAAAAAAATCTCACGGCACTGGCTCGGTGCCTGTGGCTCAACGGGCTAAAGCACCAGCCATGTACATCTGAGCTGGCGGGTTCAAATCCAGCCTGGGCCCGCCAATCAACAATGACGGCTGCAACCAAAAAATGGCCTGGTGTTGTGGCGGGTGCCTGTAGTCCCAGCTACCTGGGAGGCAGAGGCAGGAGACTCGCTTGAGCCCAGGAATTGGAGGTTGCTGTGAGCTGTGATGCCACAGCACTCTACCCAGGGTGACAGCTTGAGGCTCTGTCTCAAAAAAAAAAAAAAATCTCACGGCACTCTTGAACCTATAGTTAAACTTCCATGGCACACTTAAATTAAGTTGATCATGAAAGAGTAAAAAAAAAAAAAAAAAAAAGAATATACTTATGGTGCTTTGAATTTCTTTGGAAAATCATTTAGTTAATGATCTTTAAAAATTTTCATGGCATTGCCGGGCACTGTTAGCTGCCCATCAAAGTGGTAATGTCTGACCCAGGAGGAGGTCAGTATAAAATGGGACCCCAGACCATAACCAAAGCCTTTTTGTTGGAGTTATTTAATATTTAGTCAGGTCATACATCGTTCATCAGCAGATCTTGGAGGCCTAGAGAATCAAAATCTTTTTGCCAGAACAAGATGGTGGCTGGTTCTTGCCTATGGTGAATGAATCTTGCTCTGTAAACCTGTGTCTTGCTCTTGCTGCGTAAACCTATCTTTCTCTCCCTCAATAAGCTTTGTTTCATGCTTGGTTTGTTTTTGGTGAGTCTGGTCATTCTTCTGCCATGAGCACACCAAGAACCAAGAACACTGGCAACTGCCTGAATCTTGACAATGTGTTTCCAGACTAGAAGTCAGCAACCATTTTTTCTGTAAAATATCAGGTAATAAATATCTTAGGCATCGGTGGAGGGTTCACACCATCTCTGTTGGAAATAGTCTTCCTTTTTCTGCAGCACCAGCCCACCCCAATATGTAAATGATGGCATGACTATGTTTTCCTTACTAAATACTTGTTTTTGTAAATAGACTTATGTTAGCATTAAAAATTAGTAATATTATCAGTGTATTTTAGGAACATGAGCAACACCAAAAAATAAAGAAGCTGACAGGGGAGAGGACAGAGCACAGGGACAGAGCCTTCCTTTCTGTGGTTGGTTTTGCTAAAACCTAGCTTGTGATGCCAGAAACCAACTGTATCCACCAGAGGGCAGTGGAAGAGCACTTTTGTATCAGTGCTGTCCAAACATTGGCCTTTAAAATGTGGAAATAGTCTCGGTGCCTGTGGCTCAGCGGGCTAAGGCGCCAGCCACGTACACTTGAGCTAGCGGGTTCGAATCCAGCCTGAGCCCACCAAACAACAATGACGGCTGCAACCAAAAAATGGCCAGGCATTGTGGTGGGCGCCTGTAGTCCCAGCTACTTGGGAGGCGGAGGCAGGAGACTCACTTGAGCCCAAGAATTGGAGGTTGCTGTGAGCTGTGATGTCACAGCACTCTATCCAGGG
>CAUYON010117995.1:0-13213 GCA_963573935.1 Arctocebus calabarensis
GGTGCAATCATAGGGCATGATTCATATACATTCAGAAATGTTTTGATCGTACTGTTACAGATAGCCTTCATGGCATTTTCTTGATCACTATATAAAGACATTGATACTCTACATTTAATAAGTTTCCCCAGTACCCTGCTATAGCAATGAGGACTTCGCAACCATGATGTATTGCATGTCCTCTTTGTTTTATAATGAGTGAATTATACAACATGCTTTTGAATGATTAGTATTTAATATTTCTTTTACAAATGATTTACATTATAGGAAAATGAGTGCGTAAAACCACGTGCTGATTACCAAGAAAGTGGTTGCTCCTGAAATCTTACTTGCATTCTCAGTTTAAGGGTCATCCAAAAAAGAAAAAAGAAAAGAAAAAAAGTGCTTTCGCTTTTGGTCAATGGTGACACTTATGTGTGATTAGAGAACTCTAGAGATGAAAGTTAAATTAGATAGTAGAGAGCTCAGCTCTGAAAGTTGGAGGGTATGGAAGGTTTTATTATTTCTATTACTTTATAAAAGTAACTTTTTGACGTTAAAGTAAAAAATATTACAGTATTCTGCTTCATTTTATTTTCTTCACTGGTTAATCTCATATCTGTCTCTATAAAAAAGGTATATATATATGATACATTTTATTTTTTTGTTAAACAGTTATGAGAAAGTGTCAACAAAGGGCATAAATTATTAATTTGTTTTATTTTACATAATCTAGCAGATAAAATCCCCTCTATTATCCTTTTAAGAATATACTTTTATAAATCATATTTTGCAAATAAGCCCAAGAAAGCATTGGTGTTCCACCATTTGCTATTCTGAGTTGCCTACCGTATCACACTAGCAGTAATATGGAGTTGCTAAGTAAACCAGATATTGAACCTAAAATTTTTGACAGGGAAAATACAGGGCTGTCATCTTAAATGTGTGTGGCATTCGGGATTCAGAAAAGTATTCAGGCTATGGAAACCACATGCAGTTACAAATACCAAAGTGTTACAATGCTAGGAGATGAGAAATCTATTGATTTTTTTAGTTAACAGCACTGCTGAAATGCCTGCATTTTCTTCCTAGGTAGATTAATACCCGCTTCTACTGTGATCAATACCTCTTTGGTCGGTAAATGACATTCGTTCTCTTTATAGTTATGAAGTCATACAAATAAAAATTACAGATGTGTGTCTGTAATCACATACTCTAACTTAAGGAGGAAAATAAAATAATGATAATTATAACATATGACACATTTAGGTGTTGATAAACATTGTTATATTTATTCATAAGCATATAACATTTTTCTATCACTTATGAACTTTGTGTTCCTTTACTCCTTATTTATATTCTTGGCTTTATGACTAGAATGCTACTTGGCTTTGCTGGTACTATAATAGGATGATTCACTACTTTAGAACAAGTTTTGTATAGGTCTCACTCCCTCTTAACTCAGGAGGTCACCAATTGAACCAGACATCACATTTGTGTCATTAGTTCCCCATTCCAGGCCCACAGTCTATAATTTAGTAGATATTCAATAGATTTGTTGAATGAATTATCAAAATAATTAAAGTTGTGGATGTTTGTTACTTATTTTCTTTTTCTCAAAAAGTAGGCACATCAATGCAATGTAACAAGGACCAGAATAGAAATATCTGGAATATACAGGTATTGAAATACTGGGAAGTGCTCAGAATATTTCATCACATACTTAATGGTTGTTTAAAAATAATTTTCCTGATTGGCTCACATCCATGCTGTCCTGCAGCAGAAGCAGGTGTACATTTTCTCGTTATCCAGTATGAGGCACACAATGATTACAAACTACCTCATTGTTCATGAGAAGAAAGTATCATGAACAATTTTAATCTGACTTTAAAATAGTGGACGTTCACAGGAGGATCACATATAAAAGGTACTACTTTTTCTTTCATTTGTATCAATGTTATGCTATGATGCTGCTTGCCGGTGAAATGAACATAACATAGTTCTGGTTAATGTAGATTTAGAGTCCTGATTGTGTGGCAGTTTGCAGTAAGATATAGGGTGATAAAGTCAGCACCTTGAGAAAATGCAGTCTGCACAAAGACTTGAAGAATGTTCAGGCAGACAGAACAGTAAGAACAAAATTTCTGAGGTAGAATGTGGTCAAGAAACAAGAAAATGTGGAAGGTTTGAATGTACCAGGGTAGAGATTAAGAGAGAAAGGATATCTAAATCACATACAGGATTTCAGGACACGATGAAGACTTTGACTAGTACTGTACATTAAACTAAGAGAAAGTTTTGGATAAAATGTTACTGGCTATGTCCCAATTTAGAATATCTTTTTGTATGCCTGTCTTGTCCTGGAAGGGCAAGGATAGCTCCAGGGAATACTGTTTGGAGCCTATTTCCCACGCCTACACTATAGATGATGTTATTTTGGAACAAGGTGTTGTCAATGTAAATAACATGAATTGCTTGTATTCTAGATATATCTTAAATATACGTTTTTCAGGATAGAGGGTATAGCAGAGAGGGTATATGTGGGAGAAGCTGATGTTTCAAGGATAGTGTTACTCAAATGCAAGCAGCTAAAAGTATGGGATTCTGTGTAAGTCACATTTTAAGGGTACAGTTTGGGCACAGATATTTTTGTGGCTGTTGTTTTGTTAGGCAGAAAGGGAAGAACAAGAATTCAGTTTGGCATTTGATATAATGTTAAATATTCAAAATGTTATTTTTTCTGTACAAAATTAACAAATGATCCTAAGAGAAAATACTTTTTTAAAAAGAGAAGAAAACAAAATTACCTATATTTCTAATGTCTAGGAAATTATAGTGAAGTGTGTGCTGTGAGTGGGAGGAAGTGTGTGTTTTTCTATATCACTAGTGGAATTGTGAGCTTAAAAGCTTATCATGTGAGTGTTATGAATTAGGAAGTCCCAGCACCAGTTTCCCCATAAAGACACCAACTTGACAAGCCTGCATGAACAAAAACATCTTCATGACAACTCCAGATGCTAGTTAAAAGGTTTCAGTACTAGAAGAAATCCAAAGCTAAGAGCAGCCACATTGAATTGGGCAAGAAAAATCATTTCTCTTTATCCATTATTGTGTCTTCCTCAGACCAGTACTGTAATAAAACAAAAATTACAACGCAGCTAAAGCTTCTTTGTCTTCTCCCTCAGGGAAAAATGATGTGTGAAATGTGCATCCAACATTCCAGCTTCTAGAAGTGCTACGCAAGGCACTGATGTTTGCCTCAACTAACTCAAAGTACTAAAAAGAAAATTATAAAAACTATATTTTAGAAGCCTGGAAGATGCTAAAACAATGGAGAATAGGTATTTTGGAAGCCTGCAGTTCTGCAGACAGAAGCCAGCATGGGTTGCCATTATTGGGAGAAAGCATGCCACTGATGGTGTCTCCCTCAAGAAAGGGGGAGAAGAGTGAAAAATACATCTGGCATTACAGCTTTTAGAAGAACTGCTTAAAGGACCAGTATCTGTCTCACCTAATTCAGGTATTGATGGGAAGTGAACATAATTTGGTAGCATGGAGATTGCTAAGAATGAAAAAGAGCACGGAAGTTTGATGCTGTAGTATCAGGGGTACTACAGGCCTACAGAGAGGCACCAGAGGGAAGTCTTGAAAGAATTTTGCAAACCTTTCTAAATGGAAAGTGACACAAGCCCATAGAAAGCACTTCCCTATAACAAATGTTTCAGAGCTCCCTAGAATCTCTATAATTGGTGAAGGTCCTCCACTCTATGAAGACAATTCACAAAGATGGAAGAGGTGACTATTTTTACAAATGCACACAACTTGGAACAAAAATATCACAAGGCAAACACAGAAGCAGGAAAACACAGTCCAATAAAGGGATAAAAACAAACCTTTCACATCAACCTCAAATAAATGGAGATCTATGAATTATCTGATACATAATTCAAAACTACAGCCTTAAAAAATCTCAATAACCTAAAATAGAATATAAATATAAAGCTGAAAAAAAAACATGAATTGCGTGAATAAAAAGAGAATATTAAAAAGAGATAGAAATTGTGTTAGTTTGTCCAAGCTACTACTATAAAATATCTTAGACTGGGTATCTTGTGAAAAAAGAGAAACTTATTTCTCACAGTTCTGGAACCTGGATATTCTAAGATCAAGGCATCAGTAGTGTCTAGAGAGGGCGAGGTTCCCTAAAGATAGTGCCTTCTGGCTATTTTCTTACATGAAAGGCCCTACCTAGCTCTTTGTAGTCTCTTTTATATAAGCATGCTAAAGCCCATTAGGAGGACTTGACTCTAATGATTTAATCACCTCCCAATTACCTTTCCTGATAGTATCATCACTGTGGGAAAGTAGGATTTTAGCATATAAATTTTGAGGAGGATCACAAATATTTAGAACATTGCAGAAAGTGCAAATAAACAACCAAACAGAAATTCTGGAGGTACAAACTATTATGACTACACGGAAATTTTCCTAAAGGGGTTCGATGGCAGACTTAAACAAAAAGTAAAAGAATGAATGTATTCAAAGAAAGTCATTTGAAATTACTTAATCTGAATTGCAACAACAACAACAAAAGTTGCAAAAAGCCTGGGGATGTATAGGACACCCTGAAGCCATCCAGTATAAGAATTATGGGAAGTATAAAAGGAGCAGAGATGCATAGACAGCTTATTTGAAAAAATCATGGAGAAACTTTCCCAATTTTAAGGAAGAAAATGAACATCAAAATTCAAGAAGCTCCAGGGACTAAAACTAAGATAGACCCCAAAGAAACCCATACTAAGACACATTATAATTAAAGTTTTAAAAGTCAAAGACAAAAAACTTGAAAGCAGCAATAAAAAAGCAACTTGTCACACACGAAAGAGCGTCCATAAGATTAGAAACATATTTCTTAGCCTTGCAGATCAAAAGGGATGAGGATCACATGTTCAAATCCTTAAAAAAAAAAAAAAAAAGTTGGCAACCAAGAATACTACATCTGGCAAAACTGTCCTTCAGGAATGAAGTACAAATAAAAACTTTTTCAGATAAACAAAAGTTGAGGGATGCTCATCCACCCCAGCTCTGACTCTAAAGAAACACTAAGGAGAGTCTTGCCAGTTGAAAGGAAAGGAAAGTAAATAAAAATATGAAAGCATATGAAATTAAAAGAGTCCTTGGTTAAGGTAAGTGTATAAATAAATACTGTAATAATGATGCATAAAGAACTTTTAATTCATTCATAGAACTTGAAAGACAAAAACATTAAAAATAAATGTTAGGATGATAAAGATATTCTTTAAAATGATAAAGAAAAGGAAACATGAGTAAACCATACTAGTATCTGACAAAATAGACTTAAAGTGATAACTGTCAAAAGAAATAAAGAAAGATAATACATAATAATAAACATGGATCAATTTTCCACAAAGATATGATGTATTTATTATTATGCATAATGTGCACTTTATAATTATCACATATATGAAGCATGTGTATCAATAAATGATAGAAGGAGACTTTAATACTCCAGTTTCGTTATGGATAGAGGAGAAGAACATCAATAATGAATCAGAAGACATGCACATTATAGACAAATTGGCCTTAATAGACATGTACAGAACACTTTACCCAACATCAGCTGAATATGTATTCCTCTCAAGTGTGCACTCTTCAGGCATATGATATGTTAGGCCACAAAAAAAAATCTTCAAAAATATCAGAAGATTGAAATCACACCAAGTATCTAGAAATTGATAATAGTAAGAAAATATAAGAATAAGTAATATGTGGAAATTAAACAACATCATAAATATCCAGTGTACCAGAGAAAAAATCATGAGAGAAATTAGAAAATATTTTGAAATATCTTACATAATGGAAAAGTGAAGAAAATAAGTTTCTTCACTTAATTTTAGTTGAATAGGATGTACTAGAAGATGAGTATACAAACATATTTTTGTAAAGGGCCAAATATTTTTGGCTTTTCCAGCAATGTAGACTCTGTAGCAATTACTCAACTTTGGCATTATAGTACAAAAGAAAGTCATAGACAGTATATGTTATGTATGAGTGTAGCTTTGAAACAATAAAACTTCATTTGCAAATTCATATGACAGGCTTGAGTTTGCCCAGTATCTTACTTCACCAGTCCATGCACTAGTCTACATTTGTTAACAGTCAGATGTTAACATGCCCATGAGAAATGAATATGAATTCAAAACAACTTTAAATGAACAATGATAGAAGTATGTATGTGGATGAGAGTGTAAGGGTTGGCATTGTTAGCAGTATTCTTAAAATGTTTGTGAAATAATTCTTCAAAATTGTTAGTGATATTCAGTAAAGTTCCAGACTAAATAAAGTGAAAATTGAATACATAGTCTTTACAGCCTCTTGAATACTTGGTAAGATTATTTGAAGATCCTGTAGCCATACTAATTATTATGTCAACCAAAATTAATTCTAAAAATTCCCAAAATATCTCCTCAATAGTGATAGTATATCCATGGGAATATCATTTTTAGATATATTTTTAGAAGTGGAAACGTATTAAAATGTAAATAGAAGTTTGATATTGTGCTTTGGTTATAGTAAAGAAAACGGGAACTTCATCCCTTTTTTGAGCTAGAAAATGACTTCATGGAATTTTGTAAAGTTTAAGACAAAAAGGTATATTTAACAATTTGACTCACACATTCCTTTAACTTTGACATAAGTGGTAATTAACAATTTAATAAATGTATAAATACATGTATTTCTTTATTTTATTAATAATCTGAAATAAAAGTCATTTTATTATATAAATATTAATTTAATTCTTCTAAATATAGGTATATCTCTAGTAGATATAATTATTTATATCTTATTTCTTAAACATAAACAACCCCAAATAACCATTCCATTTCTTCTCAACTATTATAATTTCATATGTAGTATTAGAATATTTTCATAAATAGAATTAAAAAATTGATACATTTCTATTGAAATAATTCATTATGTGATAACTTTACATACTATTATTAAGCTAGTCAAGATAGCCCTGACTATCTTGCAATGTATTAAAGGGTTCATGCAATATCCTTACAGACAGAACAAACTGTGAACGTGAACACATTTACAATGACATGGATATTGACTTGTGGGTATGCTCAGTGCACACCTATTTTAATTGAAATTTGCTCTTAAAAAAGCTTATTTCTAGAATAGTTTTACTTATAATGAACTTTTTTTACTTGAACTTTTTGAGCATTATGGTTACAACTAATTTTCATGAATCAAAGAGGAAAACCCTCAGCCTTCATCATTTTCCAAAATGATATTGATATTTTTTAAAATTGTATATTTTGATTTTGAAGAATATCCCTCAACTTGTTTGCCAAATATATTATTATCAGCAGTCTAACTTGTGGTCTTCTTATACAGAATATATTTCCTTTGTGTATTTTCTTTTGTTTTGTTAGCATGATATCCAACTTTATTAATTTGACTTTGAATGTAGTATTATACTTTGATTTTTTAATTTTTAATTTTATTTTTGTCAAGCAACTTTCTTGTATTATTTCCACACTCACCACACTGCCAACATTATAGCCAAGACTTTTATTGCCTTGTTTAGCATTTTGCATTTTGAGGCCAAAGTCTCCTCATAGTTTCTTTTAACTAGAGAAAATGGATGAATGGATAAGGAAAATATGGTATATACATACAGTGAAAAATTATTCTGACTTCAATAAAGAGAAAAACACTGTCACATGCTACAATATACATAAATTTCAGGATACGATGCTAGGTGAAATAAGTCAGTCATGAAAAGACAAATACTGCATGGTGTATGTGTGTGTGTGTGTGTGTACAGAGAAAAAGAGAGAGAGAGAGAGAGAGAGAGAGAGAGAGAGAGAGAGAGAGAGAGAGATATCTCCATACTGTTCCATATAGTGGTTGTCATAATCTTCATTCCCACCAACAATGCACCAGGGTTCCCCTTTCTTCACATCCTTGCCAGAATTCATTATTCCCTGTCTTTTTGATGAAAAGCCGTATTTGAGGTGAGATAATATCTCACTGTAGTTTTGATTTGCATTTCTCTGATGACTAATGTATTGGGCACTTTTTTCTTTATTTTTTGGTCATTTGTATGTCTTTTCTGAGAAATGTTTATTCAGATCCTTTGCCCATTTTATAATTAGATTTTTTTTTCCTATTGGGTAATTGTGTATATCCTTACATATCCTAATTCCTTTGTCAGATGTCTACATTGCAAATACACATATTCTCCTGTTCTTTGGGCTGTCTCATTGCTTTGTCAATTGTTTCCTTTGCTGTGCATAAGCTTTTCCACTCCATGTGATCCCTTTTGCCCAATTTTGTTTTGGTTGCCCATGCTTTGTGGTATTAGTCAAGAAGTCCTTACCTAGACAAACATCCTGAGCATTTCTCTAATGTTGTGTTTCAGTAGTTTCTTAGTTTCAGGTCTTACCATTATTTCTTGGTCCCGATAATCCTGTGACATTTTCGTTTTCATTATACCATATGTTGCGGGAATGGAGATGTGAGGGACAGTAGCTTTGCCTCAGGTATAGAACTGGCACCTGTAATTATTAGGGAAATGCAGGAAACAGACTACACACTCTTCAGTTGGCGTGTAGCAAATAATCTTTATTTTGGGCTACCTTATATACATTGATGGTCACATACACACTTAATCTATGATCTATAGCCATTTACCATTACCTAACTTCTTCTAACTATAATTAACTTATGGAAAAATATTCACTCTACAAATCAACACAATACTTTCTATTTTTACATTCTTCTTAGACATGTGTCAGCTTTTGAAAAAAGGATCTAAATAGAGATTACAAAGAGCTGCAGTGGAGACTGGTGAATGAAACCCCTCATGCAAACACTTAGTTAACCCAAAATGGATTTATGACTTTGTTTCTCTACAGAGCAGAGATCTTTAGGCCCCAGGACATTATGTGCAGACATATGTCATCCTCTGATCCAGATCACCAGGGGTGGGGTTGTCAGTCCCTAAGCACCTGGGCTTAACGGAAGCATACTTTACTGTTTTTATGGACTTTTACCTCGGAACAAACAGCCTCTGTGTATGCCTCAGGGGGAGCCCAGCTCTCTTGCTTCTGTATTAGCAAAAGCCATTTTAATTCATTAAAGGCTTGCCTTTGTGTGGCTTATGTAGGGTGGTCTTCTAACCCTACTCCCATAAACGTAGATTATTTATTATTTCCTTAGCTCCAGTTCACTAGTTGAGGCTACCATAATATATGCCAGGGATACATGTAAATCAGGAGATGTGCATACAGAGTAGATACATGAACAAATCAGAAAGGTTAGCCCTTAAGGACCAAACTATATATTGGGAAATACATGTGATGATGCCCTTGTTCTGTCATCATCAACAGTTACTTTTGTCCTACAATTGAGAATATATATTACTTATATGTTTTGTTAGGGTATCCAGATTGCCTTAGCTCTAAATATAATATCATACTTTGATTTTCCATTTTTTAATGTAATTTTTTTCTTCAAGCACCTTTTTTAACTTTTTCTCACACTCATTTACTTAAGTGTTCTCCGTGATAGCAGAAATTTTGGCTGTCCTATTTATCACTGTATTTCTAGGACTAATGCTTATACATGTAAAGTACTTAATAAATATTTTTGAGTAAAGTATATGGATAGACAAATGATTAAATATTTTTGTATATGAATAACTTTACTATTTTTGTAATAAAACATGTCAAAAAATAATATGCTATGAGATATTTTTTAAAATTTCAGCTCATACAAGCATACAAGCTGAGGAGTATACAAGGTTGATCTCTGTATTCACATATTGTAAAGTATAATTTAGAATCTTGGTGAATGTTTTTCTTGAACACATTTATAGAATTTAATGATACAAGAGTTATTATGGAAGTGATCTATACACATTTAAGTACAGTATTAATGGATAATAAGATTGTGATGGGAGAAGTAGAAAAAATAGACAAAAGTATTTTTTCTTAGAATGTGACTCTAATGGATAAAAATCATTAGTTCTTAGTATTTATTTCTAAGGTTTTTGTTTGTAGTCCTTATCTTAAACAATGTTATTGTTATTAAATTTTAAGCCTTTTCAATTCTGTGACAGCAGAAAGTGGAAACCAAATAAACACGTGTATGTAAAAAAAAAAAAATCATGAGTTCTTTTCACCAAATAAATAACTTTCTGTGCATGGCTGCTATTTCTTTAACATACAAAAATAAAGTCAATGGCCAGTTTAGCAGGTATAAATAGACTACATTTGGTAATTATTGTTTATGAAGATCTTCAATATCAGACTCTGATGAAATATGACTCAGAAGTTATCCTATGCCAATTAATATGAGTTTTTATAAATGTATTTATCAAAATTAATTGGGAGTTGTGTTTAATCATAGTCAGTGTGGCATAATGTTGAAGAATGTTTGTTCTAAGCCACATTGCCAGAACCCAAACCCAATCCCATCATTTACTAACTTATTGACTGTAGAGAATTTATTTAGTCTGAGCTTTATTTGTAATTATGGTTGCTGTGAATATTTAAATGAGTTAATATACATAAAGTTCCTAAAACCACGCCTAGCATTTCAGAGCTACTCAGTAATAGTATTATAACTAATATTAGTTTATGGACAGAGAGTTTGGACAATATTAGTATGTGGAGAAAATTAGTGTATGGTGAATTAGGAGGGAGGTACTATAATTAAAATTGTATACGGTTTCCTGTGGGCACCAGGCATGGCAGAAGTGTCTGTGAGTGACCATTGGAAGTATTGACAGTAAGCACATTGTGTGGGTTCATAGTACAGTTTTATTTTTTTCTTATCCAGCTGAAGAGTGTACTAGGCTTTCAATTTGTTAGAGCAGTGAGTATAGTTGATGATATGATATCTTATCATTTAGAAAACTTGAGTACATTTTTACTGGTTATAACCTGCAAGTTTCATGACTGAAAGCTCAAGTGTTTTGAATTAAAAATTATTATACTGAGTTAGTTTTCGGGATTATAGAACCTGTGTGTAAAAATGACACAAAAATCTCACAATACAAATTTATACTCCCAACAGCAACATTGAGATAAGTTGCTTTACCCCTGCACCTCTGCCTCTATCCTTTACCAGATGAGATACGGAGATCAGGTGATCTCCAGAAGCAACGTATGCATTGTGTGGTCTGCAGTCCACGTTCACACTCCATTTATTTTCTATTTTACTCAGTATCTTCACTCACTTTTTTCTCTGATATCACGAGGAAAAAACAAAAACTAAGCCGTGGAAATGTGTGTGTGTGTAGCTAAAAATAAAGCCCTTGCAAAACCAAAAACATCTACAATGAAAAGATAATTTTTTTGATTAACATAAAGTGAATGTTACTATGAAAAGGGAAAAAAAAGTTGAAAGAAAGAGTGGAATGTGATAAACGCAGTACCGCAGAGAAAATAGTATCATGTTTCTGCAGAGTTAAGGTTTTCTGAATAAAAAAGCTCAGACAGAAACTTGGGAACTAAGTTTAAGGAGAAGGCTTTGGACTAAAAGGCGACTGAATAGATTTTAGGGGATTTACAATCTTGGAAGTATGTTTTTAAATGTCAAAGGGAGATAAAACCCAGAACCATGGAAATATTCCAGGGGTTGAAACTCTAAAGTTTGTGTCTTATCTTTCCCCAAAGAATTGTGGTTACATTTCAAAGGGTAATAACCCAGGGTCTGTCTTCTTTTCCTGAGGAAAATTGTTCCCACCTCTCTCCCTCAGAAGGACGGGGTGGCAATGTGGATATTCACTCAGAAATTCATGTTTTTAAGGTTCTTCTTTTTTAGTTTAGATTACTTCCTATACACTGGCCTCTCCACCTGGCTCTCATTGCATCTTACTCCAGAAACAGGAAACACTGGGAGGAAAGGAACCCATATGGTTATAAACCATGTTTACTTTTCAGATAATATGAATGAATATAAATGTTAAAAACAGATGTTTATTAATAGAGTAGAAATAGGAAAAGATGAAAGCCTTTATTTCCAGGATATTTCTTACAAATTACTGATGACATAAGGACTAGGATTAGTATCTCTTAAATTGGCATATGCTCATTTGTTTGAAATGTGAAATATTATTGCCACTGAAGGAAAAAAAAAAAAAAAAACATGGGAGCAAGTTGTTGGGTGGAAGCAGTTGAAGTAGAACCTTTTGTTATTTAAAAAGTGGGGCAGGGTATAGAAAGATGATTAATTTTATTCTGTTCTTCAGTTGAAGAGAGTTTTATACTCTTCCTCATCCAGCCTTGGGTGACATAAATTTTGAAACCTTATTAAATGACTTGATCATTCATTTCCATGCTTGGTGTCTGCAAAATTTTCATCAGCTTTGATCATAAGGAACTCTTTTTTTAATATTTCATCCTTTCAATGTTGTGTCTAACTTGATTTTTCTTTATCTCTTTGTTTTATATCATACTTAAGTGTAAAAAATTTAGAGGAACTAAAGGGAATACGATACTTGATCCTCTTTCATCTGTGTAATTTCTCCTGTCCTTATAAAATAGAACCTAACAGGAAGTTTCACCCTACCCCAGTGCCCATGTAATGCTTGATTATAAAAGACATTCATTTTGTTAAGCTCCTTTCTGTTTATTGCGATTAATTCAGACAGCTTTCAGAGACAGACACCAGTTATTAGATTTTTTGATGAAATAAAATGAAAATTTTTACCTTATGAGGATCTACCTTTCTTATGCATCTTCTAACAGGCATTATTGTGAGAGGTTTTTTTTCTTTTCACCTATAACTAAATTGTAAACAGTTATGTTGAGGCACCAGATACAAAATTCATTGATATTTTTAGTTTATTGAAGTTTTCACAACAGGGAGGCAGAGATTAGAATGATTACCAGAGGCTGGGCAAAGTAGTGGAGAGGAGGAGAAAAGTGGGGATCATTAATGGATGTAAAAATGTAGTTAGATAGATAGAAGGAATAATATCTGATAGTACAACAAAGTGACTGTAATCAACAGCATGTGAGTATATGCTGTAAAATGACTAAAAGAGTGAAATTGGAATGTTTCTAACACAAAGAAATAATAAATGTTTGAGATGATGGATAACCCTGTTACCCTGCTTTCATTACTTCACATTGTATGCCTGTATCAAAAATCACATACCTTATAAATTACAAACAAATTTTATGTATCT
>CAUYON010117997.1:0-14025 GCA_963573935.1 Arctocebus calabarensis
ACAAAAAATGGCTGGGCATTGTGGCGGGCGCCTGTAGTCCCCAGCTACTTGGGAGGCAGAGGCAGGAGACTCGCTTGAGCCCAGGAATTGGAGGTTGCTGTGAGCTGTGATACCACAGCACTCTATCCAGGGTGACAGCTTGAGGTTCTGTCTCAAAAAAAAAGATATAACAAAAGACAGCAATGAAACACAAAGAATCATCACATATTACAATAAACAATATGCCAATAAGTCAGAAACCTAGAGGAAATGGATAAATTCCTGGCCACATATAACCTACTAAGATTGAACCAAGAAGAAATAGAAAACTTGAACAGACCAATAACAAGTAACAAGATTGAATGAGTAGTAAAAAGTCTCTCAAGAAAGAACAGCCTAGGACCAGATATATTCACTGCTGAAATTTTACCAAACTTTTGTTTAAGGACTAACAGTAACTTTTCTCAAACTCTTCCAAAAACTTGAAGGAGTTTTCTTTTTTTTTTTTTTTGAGACAGAGCCTCAAGCTGTCACCCTGGATAGAGTGCTGTGGCATCACAGCTCACAGCAACCTCCAATTCCTGGGCTCAAGAGAGTCTCCTGCCTCCACCTCCCAAGTAGCTGGGACTACAGGTGCCCGCCACAACACCTGGCCATTTTTTGGTTGCAGCCGTCATTGTTGTTTGGCAAGCCCAGGCTGGATTCGAACCCGCCAGCTCAGGTGTACATGGCTGGCGCCTTAGCCCGCTGAGCCACAGAGAGTTTTCTATGAGGCCAGCATTGGCCTGAATCCAGAACTATGCCAGGATACAACCAAAAAACAAACAAAACCCCCAAAACTACAGGACAATATCTCAGATGAACGTAGATACAAAAATCATTAACAACAACAACAAAAAAACACCATGATTAAATGAAATTTATCCCAGAGATGTGCAAGGACCATTCAATATGCATAAATCAGGAAAAACATATCAACAGAATGAATGACAAAAGCCATATAATCATCTCAATAAAAGCAGAAAAAGCATTTAATACAGTTCAACATTGCTTCATGATGAAAAAAAAAAAAAGTGGCCGGTGTGGTGGCTCATGCCTGTAATCTTAGCACTCGGGGGGGCCAAGGCAGGTGGATTGCCTGAGCTCAGGGGTTCAAGACCAGCCTGAGCCAGAGCGAGAATTGGTCTCTAAAACTAGCCAGGCATTGTGGCGGGCTACTTGGGAGGCTGAGGCAAGAAAATTACTTAGGCCCAGGAGTTTGAGGTTTCTGTGAGCTGTGACAGCATGACACTCTACCAAGGGCAACAAAGTGAGGCTCTGTCTCAAAAAAAAAAGGGGGGGGGTGCTGGGTGCAGTGGCTCATGCCTGTAATCCTAGCACTCTGGAAGGCCGAGGTGGGTGAATTGCCTGAGCTCACAGGTTTGGAACCAGTGTGAGCACAGCAAGACCTGGTCTCTAAAAATAGCTGGGTGTTGTGGTGGACACCTGTAGTCCCAGCTACTCAGGAGGCTGAGATAAGAGAATCGCTTGAGCCTAAGAGTTTGAGGTTGTCGTAAGCTCTGATGCCACAGCACTCTACCAAGGGTGACAAAGTGAGTGTCCATCTGAAAAAAAAAAAAATCTCAGGAAATTAAGTATAAAACAAATGTACCTCAACAAAAGAGGGCATATATTACAAACCTGTAGCTAACAGCTAACATCATATTGAATGGGAAAAAGTTGAAAACTTTTTCTCTAAAAACTAGTATAAGACAAGAATGCCCAGTTTCACCTCTTTCTTCAACATGGCACTGAAAGTCATAACCAGGACGATTAGAAAATAGAAAGAAATAAAGGACATCCAGATTGGAAAAGAGGAAGTCAAATTGTCACTGTTCACAGATGATATGATCTTGTATATAGAAAAATCTTAAAACTCTACATAAAAACTCTTAAAACTGGCTCGGCGCCTGTGGCTCAACGGGCTAAGGCGCCAGCCACGTACACATGAGCTGGCGGGTTTGAATCCAGCCCAGGCCCGCCAAACAACAACGGTGGCTGCAACCAAAAAATGGCCAGGCGTTGTGGTGGGCGCCTGTGGTCCCAGCTACTTGGGAGGCAGAGGCAAGAGACTCGCTTGAGCCCAGAAGTTGGAGGTTGCTGTGAGCTGTGATGCCACAGCTCTATCCAGGGTGACAGCTTGAGGCTCTGTCTCAAAAAAAAAAAAAAAGAAAAGAAAAATCTTAAAACTCTACATAAAAACTCTTAAAACTGGCTCGGCACCTGTGGCTCAATGGGCTAAGGTGCCAGCCACGTACACCTGAGCTGGTGGGTTCGAATCCAGCCCGGGCTAGCCAAACAGCAATGACGGCTGCAACCAAAGAATGGCTGGGCGTGGCTCAGTGCCTGTGGCTCTACGGGCTAAGGCGCCAGCCATGTACACCTGAGCTGGCAGGTTCGAATCCAGCCTGGGCCCACCAAACAACAATGACGGCTGCAACCAAAAAATGGCCGGGCGTTGTGGCGGACACCTGTAGTCCCAGCTGCTTGGGAGGCAGAGGCAAGAGACTCATTTCAGCCCAGGAATTGGAGGTTGCTGTGAGCTGTGATGCTACAGCACTCTATCCAGGGTGACAGCTTGAGGCTCTGTCTCCAAAAAATAAAAAAAATAAAAAACTCTTAAAACTGACAAATGAATATAGTAAAGTTAAAAGATTCAAAATATACAAAAATCAGTAGTGTTTATATATACAAAAAATGAACTAGCTGAAAAAAAAATCAAGAAGGCAATCCCATTTAGAATAGCTATAAACAAATACATAGGATTAAATTTAATAAGGGAGGTGAAAGATCTCTACAAGGAAAACTACAAAATGCTGATGAAAGAAATTGAAGAGGGCTCAGCACCTGTGGCTCAAGGGGCTAAGGCGCCAGCCACGTACACCTGAGCTGGCAAGTTCGAATCCAGCCTGGCCCGCCAAACAACGATGGTTGCAACCAAAAAATGGCCAGGCATTGTGGCGGGCGCCTATAGTCCCAGCTACTTGGAAGGCGGAGGCAAGAGACTCGCTTGAGCCCAGGAATTGGAGGTTGCTGTGAGCTGTGATGACATGGCATTCTATCCAGGGTGACAGTTTGTGGCTCTGCCTCAAAGAAAAAAGAAAGAAATTGAAGAGAATATAAATAAACAAATGAACATGTATCCCATGTTTGTGGATATGAAGAAATAATATTAATAACCAGACCATCCAAAGCATCTATAGAGTCTAATCCCTACCAAAATGCCAATAACATTCTTTACAAAATACAGGGCTAAAACCTTAAAATTTGTATGGAACCACAGCATACTCCAAATAGCCAAAGCAATCCTGGCAAAAAGAACAAAGCTGAGGGTGGTGCCTGTGGCTCAGTGAGTGGGGTGCTGGCCCCATATACAAAAGGTGGTGAGTTTGAGCCCAGCCCCGGCCAAACTGCAACAACAACAAAAAATAAAATAATAAAATAAAAAGAACAAAGCTGGGGGCAGTATACTGTGTGCCTTCAAAATATACTACAAAATAGTAACCAAAACAGATATACAGACCAAAGGAACAGAATACAGAACCTAGAAATAAATCCACTTATCTACATCCAACTCAATTTGGAAAAATATACTAAGAACACTCATTGGGGAAAATGGCAACCTGTTCAATAAATGGTGTTGGGAAAACAAGATTTTCATATGCAAAAAGATAAAACTCAACTCACACCTCTTACTCCGTACAAAAATCAAAATGGGGGGTGGTGCGTGTGGCTCAGTGAGTAGGGCGCCAGCCCCATATACCAAGGGTGGTGGGTTCAAACCCAGCCCCAGCCAAACTGCAACAAAAAATAGCCAGGCATTGTGGCTGGCACCTATAGTCTCAGCTACTCAGGAGGCTGAGGCAAGAGAATCGCCTAAGCCCAGGAGTTGGTGGTTGCTGTAAGCTGTGTGACGCCACAGCACTATACTGAGGACAATAAAGTGAGACTGTCTCTACAAAAAAAAAAAAAAAATCAAAATGGATCAAAAATCTAATTGTGAGACCACAAACTATAACTCAACTAGAAGAAAACAGAAGAAACACTTCAGGACAATGGTCTGGAAAAATATCCTGCACACCAAAGGAAATTATCAACAAAGTGGAAAGATAACTTACAGAATGGAAGAAAATGTTTGCTAAGTATTCATCTGACAAGGAATTATATCCAGAATAAAAAAGAAACTTGAACATCCCAGCTGCAATAAGACAATCCAATTGAAGAATGTGCAAATAATCTGAACAGATATTTCTCAAAAGACTTATAAATGGGTCAGGCATGGTGGCTCACACCTATAATCCTAGACGCCTGGGAGGCCTAGGCTGGTGGATTGCCTGTGCTCATTAATTTGAGACCAACCCGAGAAAAAGCCAGACCAATCTCTACTAAAAATAGGAAAACTAACTGGGGGTGATGGCACATGCCTGTAGTCCCAACAATTTTGGAGGCTGAGGCAAGAGGATTGCTCAAGCTAAATAGATTTAGGTTGCTGTGAGCTATGATGCCAAGGCACTCTACCAAGGGTTACAAAGAGAGACTCTATCTCAAAAAATAAAATTTAAAACGAAAGAAGACAGGCTCAGTGCACATAGCTCAGTGGTTATGGCACTGGCAACATACACTAGGATTGGCGGGTTGGAACCCAACCCGGGCCTGCTAAATGACAAGGACAACTGCAACAAAAAAAAATAGCTGGGTATTATGGCGAGTGCCTGTAGTCCCAGCCACTTGGGAGGCTGAGGCAAGAGAATCACTTAGGCCCAAGAGTTTGAGGTTGCTGTGAGCTATGATGCCATGGCACTCAACCAAGGGCAACATAGTGAGACTCTGTCTCAAAAAAAAAAAATTAAAAAACACTAAAGAAGACGTACAAATAGCCAACAAATATATTTTTTAAAAAGCTCAACACAACTAATCATCAAATGATGAAGGAAATGGCAAATCAAAACTACACTGAGGTATCCTCTCACCTCATTTAGGATGGGTATTATTAAAAAGACAAAAAATAACAAACACTGGCAAAACTGTGGAGAAAAGGGAACTCTTTACATCATTGGTGGGAATATAAACTATTAATAGTATAGCAACTATGGACAACCATATGGAAGTTCCTTAAAAACTTCAAACAGAACTAACATATGATTCAACAGTTCCACTACTGGGCATTTATCCAAAGAAAAGGAAGTCATTATATCAAAGAGACATCTGTACCACCACGTTTATTGCAGCTCTTTTCACAATAGCTGAGATATGGAATCAACCTTGGTGTCCAACAAGAGATGAATGGATAAAGGAAATGTGGTTTATATATATAATGCAGGACTATTCAGCCATAAAAAAAGAATGAAATCCTGTCATTCACAGCAGCATGGATGGAGCTGGAAGACATTATGTTACCTACAATAAACCAGGAACAAAGTCCAAAACCACATGTTCACATTCATATATGGAATCTTAAAAAAGTTGATCTCATAGAAGTAAAAACTAGAACAGATGAAACTAGAGGTTGGGAATTGTAGGGGGGTTGAGAGAGAGAGATTTGTTACAGGATACAAAATTACAGCTAGATCCAGGAGGAATAAGTTCTAGTGTTCTATCCATTTCAGGATGACTATAGTTAATAGTGATATATAGTTTCAAATAGCTAAAGGAAGATATTGAATATTCCCAGCACAAAGAAATGATAAATGTTTGAGATGGTGGATATGCTGATCATCCTGATTTGATCTCTATACATCATATGCAACAAAACAGCACCAGGTACCCCATAAATATGTATAATTATTATATGTAAAATTTTGAAATTATAAAATATCTTCTCCAGTAGAAAACAGCATATTTTAAATAATACATGGGAAGTAATAATAGCTAAATTTACCTGGCCATTTGTACCCATCAGGCACCATTTTAACTCATTATGCCTCTAAACACATTTAAACCTCAGAACACTTTGCTGCAGATATCTAAATATCCCAATATTTTTTCTTTTTTCATTGAGACAGAGTCTCAGTCTGTTGCCCTGGATAGTGTCTTGACATCATCATAGCTCACAGCAACCTCAAACACTTGGGCTTAAGCAGTCATCTTGCCTCGGCTTTCCACATAGCTGAAACTTCAGGCATGGGCCACGATGCCCAGCCAGTTTTTATATTTTTAGTAGAAACAGAATCTTGCTCTTGCTCAGGCTGGTCTGGAACTCCTGAGCTCAAGCAGTCCACCTGCCTTGGTCGCCCAGAGTGCTAGGATTACAGCGTGTGTTACTGCTTAGCCAATATCCCAATTTTATTGATGAAAGAGATAAGTCTTTTCACAAGTAGTAATGTACCAAGTTATATATAGTTTCTGCTACAGCCAAACTGTCAGACACCTTTTAAGTTGCATACTTTGGGCTTTTACAAAAGTTTTTCTGTCAAAACAGCATTATTCTCATTCACATCATTAGCATTAGCTGGATGTGCCATTTGCTCATATGCTCTATTTTGCTCACAAGGTAGAAAATGGAAGAAGCAATCCTCTTTTGATAGTTGTAATCTCTTTCTTTGGCTTCAAATAACAAGGGAAAGCCTGACAGGGGGAGAAGGAAAAAAAGTCAGAAATTTATAACAAGAAATGAAAGAGAAGGAACTTAAATTTAACTTACTACAGTTTCTCTAACAGGTATACCACAGCAATTACATCTGACCCTTTTTTTAGACTTCACTTTTAATCCCTGATCTTTTTTTGTTTTGTTTTGCAGTTCAGCCGGGGTGTGTTTGAACCTGTCACCCTCGGTATATGGGGCCAGCACCCTACTCCCTGAGCCACAGGCGCCGCCCTTAAGCCCTTATCTTTGATAGCACTTTTATACCCGAAGTGCCCTGACATGCTTAGGCAACTGGAAATGGGAAAACTGGATATATATGCCAAGTAGGACAGGGGGGTAAGGGCCCCAACCAACCTACAGGCACCACTGGGGTCGCACAGGCCTGCAGGTCCGAGCACTTCCAGGGGTCAGTCAGCAGCCAGTGTGCACTTCCCGGCGTCAGCACGTGAGGGCTTGGGCGCCCCCCCACCCAGTTAGCAGCATGTGTGCACTTCCGGCCATCAGCCCATGGGGGCGTTTAGGGGCCCCCTCCTCCCCCCAGTCAGCGAGTGTGCACTTCCAGGTGTCAGCACGTGAGGGCGCTGGAGGGGGGGCAGTCAGCAGCACGTGTGCACTTCCGGGCGTCAGCACGTGGGGGCGCTGCGGTGGGGCAGTCAGCAGCACGTGTGCACTTCCGGGCGTCAGCACGTGGGGGCGCTGGAGGGGGGGCAGTCAGCAGCACGTGTGCACTTCCGGGTGTCAGCACGTGGGGGCGCTTGGCGGGGGGAGTCGCAGTCAGCAGCACGTGTGCACTTCCGGCGTCAGCACGTGGGGGCGCAGACTCAGTAGCGGTAGCGTTGGACGGTGTCTGGGAATCCTCGCAGTGCAGTGCCATGGCGTCGCGGTATGACAGGGCAATCACAGTCTTCTCCCCAGACGGGCACCTTTTCCAGGTGGAGTACGCCCAGGAAGCGGTGAAGAAAGGCTCCACCGCGGTGAGTGAGCAGGCTGGCGCCCCTGCCCCAGCCTAGGAAGCCAGGAGAGCCCCGACTTGTGAAATCCCTCCGGCCAGTTTATTGAGGGAGATGCTACTTTTGAGATTGGGGCTGGAAGTGGTGGAGGAAATTCGTCTCCAGTTTCTATTGTATTAATACGACCACCCTTGGTTAACAGTAATTGACAGGCACCAAAGTAGGGTGGGGGGGTGTGGCCTCGACTCAAGAAGAAATATCAGTGCTGTGTCCGACGGTAAGGAAAGAAAAGACTTCTGACCTGTAACAGCCTGCTCACATGCTCAGCGGTTCACAGACTCACGTAAAAGTTAATAGTTTCTTCATGTTGGGAACTATTGTTTAATAACAACTATGATAAAAATTGATCATGCCTGCCCCCGGACTAAGCCAATATAAAAACCAAGTTTTTGGCTGGGCACAGTGGCTCACGCCTGTAATCCTAGCACTCTGGGAGGCCGAGGCGGGTGGCTCGCCTGACCTCGGGAGTCCTAGAGCAGCCTGAGCCAGAGAGAGACCCCATCTCTAAAACTAGCAGGGCGTGTGGCAGGTGCCCTAGACCCAGCCACTTGGGAGAATCACTTGAGCCCAAGAGTTTGAGGTTGTGTGAGCTATGACGCCATGGCATTCTACCCAGGGTGACAAAGTGAGACTCGATGTCCCAAAAATAGAGGCTTACCAGCCCAAGAATTTCTACTTGTTTGCCTTTTTTTTGTTTGTTTGTTTGTTTTTGTAGCGACAGAGTCTCACTTTATCACCCTCTGTAGAGTGCTGTGGCGTCACACAGCTCACAGCAACCTCCAACTCCTGGGCTTTTTCTGTTTTGTCGTTCGGCTGGGGTCGGATTTGAACCCACCACCCTCGGTATATGGTATATGGGGCAGGCGCCCTACTCGCTGAGCCACAGGCGCCGCCCAAGAATTTCTACTTTTTTGCCTTTTTTTTGTAGTTAAGTAATACTGAAATTCTTTGACAGACTATACTTTAGACTTACATACCCACAATGCAGAAAAACTGCATTGACTTTTGACTACTCAGGGTAGCAGTAATACTTCTGCCAAAATTTAACTACATTAAATAATTCTAGTGATTTATGAAAATTTATCTATTTATTTAATTTGAGAGTCTCAATTTATCGCCCTCAGTAGAGTGTCATGGCGTCACAGCTCACAGTAACCTCCAGCTCCCGGGCTTAGGTGATTATTGCCTCAGCCTCCCAAGTAGCAGAGACTACAGGTGCCTGCCAGATGCCTGGCTATTTTTTTGTTTCAGTTTGGCTGGAGCCGGGTTCAAAGCCACCACCCTCGGTATATGGGGCTGATTCCCTACCCACTAAGCCACAGGCACCGCCCGATTTTTGAAAATGTAAAAGGACTAGAAGTGCTGTAGTGATCCAAGATCTGTTATCTCAAATCTTCCAAGTCCTGGCCTATGAATATAAAAAGATCCACTTTTTTTTAATGTCTCAAATTTCATGAGCATGTTTATTGTGTATTTTTTAAGTTGAGGAAGAGAGTAACTATGAGAATTCACAGTAAATTTTTAAGTCTACTAGTGTCTATATTTTCTATCCCTGTCCATACCAACTTTTGTTATGGTAGGAAATAATTCACTTTCATTATAAATCTGTCAGATGTAAAGTGGTTAAAAAATAGGATGAAAAGTCATTTTTTAAAGTATTTATCTATATTATTGGGCCCACTCATTTTGCTTCTCATTTATAGGGAATTTTTTTAGAATTGTAAATTTAAGGAAGGCCTGATGCAGCTTAAACCAAAAGGGTACCATTTTGATAAAAACAAAAAGTTATATAATTCCCAGCATGGCATGTAGCATATGGTTAGAAAATAATGCCCAAGTTTTAGAGGCTAAAATAAAGGGAGTAGTGGGAGAAGACTGGGGTGTAATAAGAAACCACGTTGGCTCATTTAACATGTTTTAAGAGTGCTGTAGAACTGATTGATAGTTCCTTTGTAATGATCGGTAAAAGGCTAAGGATATAAAAATACCTATAGTGGGCATTTTTAAAGATACATTGGAAAGATGAGACACTTTTGTGTCAGGATTCTGAAATTATAATTTGCATGTTTGTATGAAGTTATTCATTGTGTTTCTTTGAGGGTGTTATGACCTTTTGTATGGGGTGAAGTTTTTAAAATATGTCACAAAATATTCTGTATATAAATAGCAGTTGATGATGATGAATTATCAATAGTTGACCAGTTTTGACCAGTATGTGGCTGTGATATTATTTAGTAGTATAAAAAGATATACAGCACACAATTAGAGGCCTTGAGTTCTATTTCCTTCTTGATTAACTTACAGCACAAAGTGGAACAAGATAACAAGTCTGTTATCTTTTTGCTTTAGTTCACTTTTCTATAAATATTCTATTTATATTCTATAAATGCAAATATGTTCAAATAACATTTTGGAGACATACTACCTTTCTTCTTAGGGAGAAAAGATGAATCCTTCACAATAGTCCCATGAAAAAGATCACATTTTTTATCATTACTCATTCTGTCCTTTGCCTGACCCCAAACTGTTACTAGCTCCACATTTCCTATTTTATCAAATCTCAGTTCCACAGTCCAGCCATCACATGTATATGGCTTCTTAGTTTCATTAGTATAAGCTTCTGCCTATTGAGATGGGAAAGGGGAAACACCTTGCTTTCTGTTGCTTTGCATCTTCTTTATTCTTTAAGAATCTTTGTGGGTGGCGCCTGTGGCTCAGCAAGTAAGGCGCCAGCCCCATATACTGAAGGTAGTGGGTTCAAACCCAGCCTCAGCCGAACTGCAAAACAGAAAAATAGCCAGATGTTGTGGCAGGCGCCTATAGTCCCAGCTACTCAGGAGGCTGACGCAAGAGAATCACCTGAGCCCAGGAGTTGGACATTGCTATGACCTGTGTGATGCCACAGCACTCTACCGAGGGCGATAAAGTGAGACTATCTCTACAAAAAAAAAAAAAAAAAAGAATCTTTGCACATTTGTTCTTCATCACGAAGCTTTCTCTGATGTACTGTAGACATGTTGGTTCTTTTTCTTCTTTTGCATTCATAATTTATACCACAAAGTATTATACATTATTAACTATTTGGCCTCATATTCTCTTTTATTTCAAGTACTATATTTTTAATAACCTTATGCCACATGGAAAATATAGAAAATGGAAACAATAAAAATTATTCCTGCCAAAAATAAATAATCTTGCACCAACAGGATAGTATAGTCTTTGAGGATTTAAATGGCATAATTCTTTTTTGTATTTCTACAATACGATACACAATGGAGTATTTAAAGAAGAAGTAACATTTAAATAATACTTTTGCCAGACATTTTATGTATATTATCTACCACTGAAGATAATATTTATCCCCTTTTTATATATGTGAAACTATGATTCGGAAGCTTTTATACTTGCTAAAAGTACTTAGCTAGAAAGTGATGGAACCCTTATTCTTAAATTTTTCTCGTTCTAGAGCCTCTGGTATTTGCATTGTACCATGAAATTTATTTAGTAAATATTGGTATATCAATTAGCTGTGTGGAAACCAGATATGTATCATTTAAGACAATTATCTTCTGTTAACTCCAGTTTCTTTAGTGGTAAAATAGGCACAAAATGGCACCTGCTTCATAGGATTGATGGGAGAATTGAATGAGATAATGATACTACATGTTAAGCATCTTACACAGACTCTGGTTCAGAGAAAGGACTTGTAGCTAATGTTACCTACTATTTTATTGTTTTTCTTTCAATGTTGTCTATGGTTCCTTCTTCATATTTATTTTAGGACATTTTCGTTGAACATTTACATATATATAGCAAACCTCATGTTGGGCCATATGGTTTTATCATGAACAAGATAGACGCAGTCCATGTCCACAGAGAGCTCACTTACCCAGCAAGAAAGTTAGATGATTGATTACTCAGGAGTATCCAACCTTTTTTTCTCTCCCACACATTAGAAGACTAAGAGATGTCTTGAGCCAAACATTAAATACACAAACACTAACAATAGCTGATTACCAAAAAAAAAAAAAAGTCCATGCATACTTTTTGTGATCTTCAACACCACAGATAAGCAAAAGAAGTTCTCACAAAATCTGCACATAGCCTGTGGACTGCAGGTTGCACACCGTGGATTAAGTAGTCCTAACAAGTCCTAAATGAGTATTATAATGGGGGAAAATATGGGGTATTTGCGAGAAATCTAGATGTCAGGGAAGTCTGCCTAAAGAGTCATATTTAAGTGGACACTTGAAAGATGAAAGACAGGCAAGTGAAGAAGGGGGAAGAATGAAGAATATGTGTTTTAGACAACTGAAGTAGCTTTTGGGAAGACAAGTAGCAAAAGACAACTAGCTTTTCTCCTCTAGGAGAACTGTTGGGATATGAGTCCAGAGTTCCTGGTTGTCATATTTTTTCTGTGAGGAGAAGGCCTCTGTGTATTAGCTTCTCTGCAAATGGACAAAGAGTGAATATTGTAGTCCTTAAATCCTGTATCCCATATATGGCTCTGTGCTATCTTCCTTTGCTTGGTGAGAAATGGTCCCTGTCTGTTCAATTTTAGTAGGAAAATGCCACATTCAGTTTATCTTTTTTTTGTTTTCCAAAGATTTCTGAGCTACATGGTGATCAATACACTGGAAGCAGAGAGACCCGTTAGGAGTCTGTGAAAGTAGTCTAGATTGATGAAAGATGATACTAGATTTTACTAAAGTTAGGGCAGAAGTGCAAATATGAAAGATCCCAGAGAAACATTAGCACTATAGTTGATACAATTTGATGATGATTTGGATGGTGTTGCCAGAGGAGGCAACTGGAGAGGGAGGAATAAAGATGGCGCATCTGTTTCTGGATTTGGCTGCTAAGTAAATGGTGCCTCCCTTTTCTTAGAGAATGTGAAGGACTGAGTTTGAGGGAAGAAAATAACTGAGTTTAGGACTTGCAGAGATGGATACGTTCATAGGAACTTTTGTGGGCAGACTTTGGCCCCCAATAATCTTTACCTTCTGCTGTCCGTTCCCTTATGTAATCTTTCCTTGGGTGTGGGCTGAATTTAGTGATTTGCTTTTAAGGAATGGAATAGAGAAAAGTGACAGAGTGTAACTTTAGGGATTAGGTTCCAAAGTGATAGCAACTGCGTCTAGCTCGTACTCCCTTTGCCTCACTTGCTCTTTTGCTTGCTCACTCTGTTGGAACCCAGCTGGAGTGTGGAGTTGCTCTAAGAAGGGGCATATGTGGCAAGGAACTAAGGGACATTTCTGTTCAAAACTCAATAGGGGAGTGGCACCTGTGGCTCAAAGGAGTAGGGCGTAGGCCCCATATGCCAGAGGTGGCGGGTTCAAACCCAGCCCTGGCCAAAAACCACGCCAAAAAAAAAAACCTCAATAGAGAACTGAAGTCTTTAGGAACCTTGGATTGGAGGACCTGAATCTCACCAAAACACATGTGAGTGAACTTAGATCCCCCAGGTGAGCCTTGACATGGGTGGCAGCCCTGGTGAACAACTCCCGACCCTGAGCACCAGGATGTAGCTGAACTATGTCCAGATTCCTGACCCACAGTGACTGCGAGGCAACTGAGTATACATGTTTATAATTCAGACAATTGATCTTGGCTGGAGATAGTAATTTTGAAAGGCATCCTTTTTGTTCCCTGCTTAAATTATGTTAAAGGTTGAGTAAATGAGTATTTTTGAGTACTTTTCTTCATTCGAGAATACCAAATATGGACTATACACTATGTAGAGAATAGCTTACAACTAAGCTTGAGGGACCTTAATGACCTACATATAATCTGCCTTGACTAAATTCTGAGAGGAAGAGGGATAGAAACTGGGTTACCATGGGCTGAGGGGTGATGATATTATTTGGCTTGGAGATGTTGGGAGAGGAAAAAGGTGGAACTAAGGAAGAGTAGTCTTTATACACTGAAGGTGGCGGATTCAGGCCAGACCGGGCCTGCTAAACAACAATGGCAACTGCAACCAACAAAATAGCTGGGCATTGTTGTGGGCGCCTATAGTCCCAGCTACTCGGGAGAGTGAGGCAAAAGAATTACTTCAGCCTGAGAGTTTGAGGTTGCTGTGAGCTGTGATGCCATAGCTCTCTACCAAGGGCGACATAATAAGACTCTGTCTCAAAAATAAATAAATAAATAAATAAATAAGTAAATAAAAATAAAGTAGAGTAGTCTTTTAAAATCTTATTTAAGATAAGAAAGAAAGCATGTTTAAATGTTGTTGAGAAAAAACCAGCAGAGAAAGTTTATTTTATTTTTAACTTTTTTTTTTTTTTTTTTTGTAGAGACAGAGTCTCACTTTATCGCCCTGGGTAGAGTGCCGTGGCATCACACTGCTCACAGCAACCTCCAGCTCTTGGGCTTAAGCGATTCTCTTGCCTCAGCCTCCCTAGTAGCTGG